>JARHVA010002915.1:1305000-1510000 GCA_037957365.1 Torreya grandis | reverse complement strand
TAAGTGTTTTTAGCCATGAGATGTGTTGATGAAACCTGATGCTCATACAAATATGAAAGAACCCTTCTGAGCCACATGATCTCTCTAGTTGCCTCTGAAGTTGCCATATATTCTACTTCTACTAAATAAATTATTAGCACTAGTTGTTTCTTAGATTTTCAACTCACAATTGTTGTTTCCAAATTCATCAAAAAATTCGTGGTGGACTTTCCTTCTTCATGATCACCAACATAGTCAAAATATTAATACCTAATAAGTTTGAAGTCTCCTACCCTAGAATATTTGAGCCCAAAATTTTGTGTTCCTTTGAGATATTTGAGAACCCTTTTTAATTCTACCCAATGATTTCCCCTGAGTTATTGGATGAATCATGGGAGGACACCAACTGTAAATGATATATCTAGCTGAGTCATGGTCACATAAATCAGACTTATAATGAGTTATCTATATTTAGTGGCATCAACCAAATCTATTGAATCTTCATATGTCAATTTGACATTTTATTTCATGGGCATGTTGAGAGACATAAAATTTTCCATTCTAATACAAAAAAGGGTTTTTGTGCTTTATCAACCCAATACAAAAAAGTGCTTGTGTTTTATAATAAATACATGGACCCCTATATGACCATGTTACTGAGACATGATCACTTGATAAGAGATCTACCCTTGGATTATGTTGAAGCCATAAATGTGGACAAAAATATCAACCCCAAGGTTAAATGATGGCTCTAATCCCTAATGTTTTATGAAACATTATGGCCTTGAACATCATCCCCAATGTAAATCATAACTTTCCTCTATCTCAACCATTTCCCCTAACTAACCGAATTCCATTAAATCATGCTTCACCAAACCAACACCTAGTTTTTCTTAACCTAAGAAATAGTGAGGTAGTCTCCCACTTCCAACACCAGTCAATGTTGGTAACTATGAATAATTTTTAAATAATACCATAGAAGTCCACTAAGAACAATTTGTATGATATACAATGAATGGTACAGAGGTTGAGTAATGACTTTTTAGGCCTCAAAAAACAAATGAAAAAGACTAGTGGTGAAATATCCAATAGGAAATTCACCTATCAAAGGTATAACATATCTTATAACTACCCTAATAATCACCTAGCATTTTCAACTAACAATATGCCTTAGATTAACATTTGTGAGATAGCCTTCCAAAATTGGTGTTAGATGCACACAATAGCCCAAAATGGGGAACTTGAATGTATCGATTTATATATCATCATCAACATCTTCTAGAGAGAAATGGAATAATACAAGGTGATATCAAATCAGCTAGAATCCTCTAACACTACTTGACCCACAAGTATTGTGATAGTATAAGAGACTATGGAATTCTAAAACTAGGAAGAAAATGGTCCAAAGGAGAATACTAGTGAGTTCCATGCCTTTCAAGAGTTCCAAAGGAGCATTTATGACCTTAGTAATGTTATCCTTGAATTTATTAGGTTGAATTCATGGGATAACCCCTATGAAACTTGTCTGTTTCATAGCCGATTATATTTAAGAATGTAAAGTAAGGATAATCTCTACCTCCTTGCATTTGTTTTTCCTTAAAAAGTTGATCTTTTAAGGGAATTTTTCATTCCATGCAATTCAGAGAATTTCTCCAAACTACACTTTGTTTCTTTTTATGTTGTGTCAAATAATTTTTCTGACTTGGCATATGTTTTATGCAAAATCAATTTTTTTTGACTTTGTATAGGCAATATCAGAGATTTTTTCTAAATTTGTATATGTAATGTCAGGATTTTTCTATGATCTTGCACATGGGACCCACTACCCATGGTAATTAATGGACATTAATTATCATATTTTATATCTATAATGGCTCATGATTTTTCATTTTTACTATTTCTTTTTACCCTCCTCACCATTTTTTAGTGTGTCTGCACTTCTCCTCACCATTTTCAAAAATCTCTTGTCACCATTTTTGCAATTGTCTTCATTTGCATGACATCTTCCTTGCATGAATTACAAGTATGTTTTTATTTTCTCCTTTATTTTGACTTATTTTTTATTTATTTGTGGTTGATTTCTTCACCTAGGGTTTTTCATTTTTTTTCCCCCTTTTTTAGTTTTATCTTCTTCATGTGTAACTTAGAGAAATTTCTCCAAGATTCACATCTACCTTTTCTACCCATGTACTTTTCAAATAAATTTCACCAATTAACACTTTTCTTTTTTGCCTTAATGTGCACGTCATATAATTTTATCTAGAGTGCACATTCCTATTTTTTTAGTTTAGAGAAAATTCTCTAATGTACGTCAAAATTCACCATCAAATATAGGTTAGAGAAATTTCTTCAACATGCACAAAATAGTTGAGTTGAATTGAAGTCAAAGAATTTTCTCTGACTTGCACTTAACAAAGTAGAAACTAAGTTATGTAAGTCAAAAAAAATTATTAGACTTGCATGAAATATGATTTGTTTCTCAAGTTGGATGTAAGCTAGAGAATTTTATTTGACTTACACCTAAATCATCCAAACTATTGTGTAGTTTGGAGAAAATTCTGTGAACCACACAACCTTAACCATACCTTGTGTAAAAGCGCTATTTGTTGTTGATCCTATATTTTTTTGAAAACGAATAAAAAATGATCTCTATATAATAAAATTTTCCTACTTTTAGCTATCTAATCAATGCCAAACATTTATCCAAACAAGAAGACAATGAGGTACAAGTATCAAGGTGTGTTCCCATTGTCCACAGTTGATTCAAATATGGATCAAATTAGGGATACAAAGATTGGTCTTGTGGACATGGATGAATTTTTAAAAAATTGGGAAGATAACCCATTACACCACATATGCAGCTAGTACTTAATAGTGAAATCCATTTAGATACTACATTTCTTGTATCAACATAGGATTCTAAATTCATCTTGACCATGTAAAGACATTTTGATAAGAAAAGTAGATTAGTCAAGGATTTAGAGGGTAAGGTGATCATTCACCTCGATGAGGAATATTTTGATAAAAATTTTCACCTCTCTGAGATTGAAGAATTTTTTGATTTTCAAGAATACTATGATAGAGATCTTGAGAAGTGTAAGAAACATATTAACTCCAAATGACTCAATACTCCTTGGCCCACCATTGCTAGATGGCCCAAGTATTTGTATCATAGTGACTTTTTGGAGGAGATAGGAGATTTGATTACTCTCCTCAACAAAGTGAAAGGTTTGTCAACTTCAAACATTTTCCAAGAATGGATGTATCAATACATTTTGGTTATCAAAAGGAATAAGCAAGGATCTTTTAGGGTAAACAAATAAGTGATGTTATTTGTCATCAGCTCTCTGAGGTGGATTTTTCACTCAATTTTTACATGACTTCATATCTTGTGTATGTTGCAACTAGTATGAAGTCTTTTTTGGGTTTAAATTATGTTGGTGAAAGGAAAAATGTTCTTGTCTATGAACACTATCCATAGCTGACTATAAAAGAAAGCATCAAGAATTATAGGAGAGTTAATGATGCTTTCTTCTATAAATTAATTTTCACTTTTGAGAAATAACTTGAAAAGAAGAGAGTTTTAGATCAGGAATGGGCATAGTTCAATAAGGTTGGATGCATTTTATTACAATTCCCAACTTTCCCCTACATAAAATTAGAAGGATTTGATGAACAACCTTACATGCTACCTAGATACCCAAGTAATAAACTGATACTAATGGAGTTGTGAAAACAAGTGATGAGCGTGCATAAAAAATAATCAGATGCTCACAAAAAAGGTTTCAAATTTCCAGTCAGTATTAGTCGATACACAATTTACACTACTCCAAATGCTAAGACTATGATAACTAAGTTGCTATGGATTACACTTAAGAAATTAAAGAGTAGAGAAAAATTTGATTACATAATGATGAAAGAGAAGCTCAAACATAATATCACCCATATACACAAAATTGAAGATATTTGGGTAGAATGCAAAATTGATGAAGATATAAGGAGACTTGATTATAGTCATCTTACTACTAATCAAATTATAAATTTGGAATTGGTAAAGATTCTTGGGGATTTAATAGATGATGGGAATATATTGGATTCTTCATATGAGGAAAATAAAGTGGCTTCAACTCATCTCCCTCCCATCTAATGGTCAGTTAAAGAATCCATTTCTATTACAGATATATTTCAACCTATTATTACAAGAACTAATGCTTCGTTAGAATCTAAAGGAATTAAGTTGAAACATTTTAAAATTGGTTTTGAGGAAGATTATGATGAAGATACTATTAAGAAGTGAGAGGAGCTAAGAACCAAGAACAAAGAGGAGCCCTCTACGTCTAAATAGAGACAAAAATTTGTGTTTTTTTAGTAAAGGAAAGAGGAAAGATAAAGAAGCAAGTGTCAAAGAAAGTGTTCAAGTGGAGAATAAATAAATCCCAGTCATAAGTGAGGCACCACCTCAATAAACAACATCATAAGTGTCTCAACTAGTTTTTTAATAGACTATACAAATAGAGACTACTCAATCAGAGGTTCCTTTGACTGAAGCTTCTCAAGCCATGGTTTCATAGGTATAATTTTCCAAGTTCTTCTTGTAAGTACCACTATACAAGTTGATCTTATTCCTTCTCAAGTTATTCTTTCACCTCCACCTTCACCTCCTAGTGCCATATATTTTGAAGTTCCTTCACAAGGTACACTAGACCAAGTTTTTTATTCATTATCAAATCTACCCAGTCCTTCAAAGTCATTAGAATACCTAAAAAAATTTTATTTCACCCAATAAGATATGGAAAAATGTATGTCTATACCTTTTTCAAAGATAATAACTCAGGCTTCTATCACCCTAGTGTCTAAAATGTCAATAAGAACTAATGTGATGGTTAATCCAACCCAAAACCCACCTATTAGTACTACAATCCCATTGGTGTCAACCCCATTACTAGATACCTCTACCACAATACCTTCCATTTCACTTAATTCACAATCCATTATCCATACCCAAGCATCCCAAACACCTAAGAAGGCCAAATAAATCTCCTCTTCCTCCTTGGATATCATCACAAACATCTAAGAATAAAAAGTGATTAGTGGCATTGAAAGACTTTGATTTTGGTCATCTTGTGCTAATAAATCCAAAAACAACAAAGAAGGCCAAATATATGTTAAGGGTGATATATGAATCTAGGCACAAGTATGCCAAAGTTGTAGTTCCTCCTGAAGATAGAAACATTGAATATATTTGAGTGTTTGAATATGTAGTAGGATGAATAGATTTTGGGAAACAAACCCATGAAAGTGAAAAGGAAGATTTGAAACAAGTAATGGCCTCCTTGATCAAAAGATATGATAATGACAAGGAGATCAATGATCAAATTGAAGTATAATTAGAATAAATGACCTTTGCTTTACTAAAAATCACCCAACCTTTTGAGTCTGTTGATCCTTTTTTACATGAAAATACTATAAAATCCATTCAACAGGTAGAGAAAATTGGATCTCAGGGTCATGTAATCAATGCCTAGATTGAGAGATTAATAACATAGGGTACTCAACAATTGCTTTTTACCATTATATTTTTGAAGAACTTGAGTGAAGTGAAAATAGAAATTTAGCAAATAATTAAAACACTCACTCAAAATTTAGAATTGACTAAAAAGGATATTAATACATGGACTCAACTATGAAAATTAAAACTAGAGATTTTGGTTGAGTATAAGGTCATTCCAAATAGGAAAATGTTCATTGAATATAAGGAAGTTATGAAGAATAAAAGAGAAGTCCTTAAGAATCTAGGTAAAGATCTTGAAGAAACTAAAGATATGTGTGATAATAAGATGTTAGATCTTGAAAAGAAAATTGGAGAGCTTCCCTGACAAGTTAAAAATGATTCTTAAGAAATTCTTCTTGTGGAGATTGTTATTCATTAATTTACATCTTTGCTCCAAATAATGATTGAAATATGTGGAGATTGTTATTCATTAATTTACATCTTTGCTCCAAATATTGATTGAAATAGGTACTTTCATAATGGACTCCATCGATAAATTGATTGAATTTCAAGTTATTTTGAATAAATTACAAAGAATCATGGACGAAAGCAAATATTTTTTGATTAACTTAGAAGATTTAATCACAAAGGTACTTGTCATCTCAAAAAGTACATCCAACCCAAATAATAGTGAGGTCCAAGCTATATTGAAGAGATATGAGGAATTTTTAGAGAAGAATAAAAAGGAAGAAATTAATGTGTCTAAGGACACTTAGTTTACTTTTGTAAATTTTCATATGTAATTTTGTTCAGTGTAATTTGCATGTAAGAAAAGTACATAGTCCTAAGTCAAATAGGACTTTGTTAATGAATAAGTCAATGTATTCATGTTTTTCCTATTTTTGTTCATATATTTTATCTATAAATAGGAGGATGCTCTTTGTATAAAGGATCATCAATTGCTATATAGGGGAAATGCTTCTGAATTGAGAAATAATTTTGAAATTTTGTGTTCATATTTTAAATCTTGAATTCCATATAATATAAGAAAATCAAGTGATTTTTCAATCTTTTTGTTAAGATAAACTTATGGTGTGTTGGAGATGTTCTTATGTCTTTTCCATTACACTTTTATATGAGTTAATTGAATTGTGGTATTAAATTTCTATAAGACAAAAGGTGTCAAGAAGTTGATTTTGGAGTCTTTGAGCTACTTTTTAGTTACTAGGTTTATGATCACATTGAAAGTGAATTACTAAGGAGACTTTGAGCTAATAGTTATTCCTATTTAGTAATTTTTATCCTTTTTGGAAATAAGGCAAAGACTTTGTGTTGCACCTTATTTTATCTTTCAAGTTTATTCTACTGGTATTATTCTTGTTAATCTTTTGGCTAACAAATCTAAATATCGGTTATATTTTGTTCATCAAGTGATCTTAGATTTTCAAAGTATATCACAAAGAATAGAAGAAAGTTTGTGATTGAACATAATTTTTGAAAAAAGAGAATTGGATGATATGACAACACCCACTATGATAAAACTATTGTAAATAAGTGTAAATAATTAAGTGTTGTGTTAGTTAATAATAAAAGGGAGCCTCCCATTTCATTGAGGAGATATTTTAACTCATCACACTGTGGCTAAAATGACCATTTTGCTACCATTGTGTTAGTGACAAAATATTCACCCAAAAAGTAATAGGGTGTTTTAATAACCTCTTACCACATCTACTCCTAAAAATAATGGTTACACCATCCTGATCATAGATCCTATAATGACCCACCACCTCTAAGGCCCAATGAATCAAAGCTCTAATATAAACCCAACCATTTAATAAAAAGGTAGGGCAAAACATATTATAGGACATGAAGAAAATAAATGCCAATATCACACTTCATGAACTCACTTGAATAACTAAATAAAGAGACCTTTTACTAAAGTCACTGATAGAGAATATAACCTAGTCAAGAGAAGTAGATTCCCACACCAATGTGCTCATCCATAAAAAAAAAAATGAAGTTACCCTTTTCCTTATAACAATTCAATTATTCGGGAATCATATTCATAATTGCTTGGTTAACTTAGGATATTCAACCAATGTGATGTCTGATGGCATTTGTGAGAAGTTAGGATTAGTCCCTAACGAATCTGGCAAAATGCTGGTCTAACTAGATAAATCATAGGTTAAGTTAGTTGGTAAGATTATAAATTTATATATGTAGTTAGAGTCTAAACCTAAGATCTAACCTTTCATAGGCATCTATGTAGTATAAATCCATGAATCCTAAAAAATGCTTCTCAATAGGGATTAGTTTGAATCCTTGAATGGGTACATGGCTACCAAATTTTCTCATATGTGGTTGCCTTAGAGAGGTGTATCTAATTAGATTAGAGTAGACAAATAACCTAATATGAAACACATGATCATAGAATATAACATTGTGAATGAGAAGGTGAACTTAGTATCATTAGAAATAGGAGTCTACATCCTTTCTATGAAACCAACTAAGCATGAAATTTTAGTATCATCAAACATAGGAGTCTACATCCTATCTATGGAACCAATTAAGCATGAAAGAATAAATAATCCTAAGATGCTGGTCCCTATTCTTTGACAATCCCATTCTAAAAAAGGTTTTTGGGAAAGAATCCTTATAGCTGACCCATAAGGAAAGTGACACCTATACAATTATAAGATTTAATTCCCCTTTACTAATAAATTTGATAAAACTGAGTCCTTAATCTTTGGGTTGGAATTAGCCTTGAAACATAGGATCAAAGAGCTCAAAGTGTTCAATGATTCTGAGTTGATCATAAACCAAATTAGGAGTAAATTCTAATGTAAACTATCATACTTAAGGAAGAACAAACATAGGGCATGGTATCTAATATATATTTTTACAACCGTTAACACTATTCCCATTATATGATAGTAAAACTAATACTTTAATTCATTGGTAACTTTTGTTATGAATTTGACACCTATAGAAGACACAAAATTAGAAAATTTCTCTATCATGTTTATCCATCACACCTTTATCCTAGATAATGTCAAAAACATCCAAGTATTTGAGGATGACCATCATATTTTATAATTCCTCAATAGCAATAAGGTATTTGAGGCCCACATCATGAATGAGATAGAGAGATGACCCAGAACATGCTGACTATGATTGTGATAGATTTATCAACCTTAAAAAAATTGAGTCCCAAAGGACATGATAAATTTGGAATGAGTATTTAACATTGATAATTCTAAACACCCTTCTAATAAGTATAGGTACTAAGACATTAAGTTTAGAACTATAAACCTTGGGTCACTTAATCACCCTCAAACTATTAACTTTGGCCTCAAATTTACCTCAGAGGAAGTTTAGAATCTTAGAAGGTTATTGTTTAGATACAAGGATGTAATAATTTGGGCCTATGGAGATTTCAATATCTTTGACCTGAGTGTGATAACTCATACCATTCCAATCAAACCAAATAAGAATCCCTTCAGACAAAGTTAGGACCATTGAACCCCATTTTGGAACCACTTATACATAAATAGGTTCATAAGCTCTTATTAGCGGGAGTTATTTTCATAGTCTACCACTCCATTTGGGTAGCCAAATTGGTACCCATTCATAAAAAAAGTGGATAGATCCATCTTTGTGCAAACTTTTATAATCTAAATTGAGCCTCTAATTAAGATAATTACCCACGTCCTTACTTATATGAAGTAATTCAAATGGTGGGTGGATCCCATATTATGTCCTTTTAGGATAGATTCTTAGGATACAACCAGGGTTTTATCAACCTAAAATATAGAGATAAGATTATGTTCATGATGAAGTGGGGAATTTTTTCTTAAAAATAGATGCCATTTGTCTTGATTAATGTAGAATCCACTTTTGAGAGGGATATGGATTTTGCATTCAAGTCATGATAGGAAAGTTCATTTTTATATATGGATGATTTGAATATTTTCTCCAAATATATGTCAAATCACATTCGTTACTTGAAAAAGATATTCAACATGTGTAGGAGGTATTATATTTTTTTGAACCCAAAGAAAAGTGTGTTTGGTGTTACTAAAGATAAGATTTTAAAGTCACATTATCATGAAGGAAGGTAGCTCTACTGAAACTGAACATTCTGAAATTATGTCTTAGATAAATCTCTACAATAGTAAAAATGAATCAAAATATCTCTTTGGGAAAATAAATTTCATATGCAAATTTATTTCTAGATTGGTTGATATTTTTAAAACTATGAATGTTATGCTGAAATAGGAAGCTAAGGTAGATTGGAATGCTAAATATAAGAAGGTATTAAAAGAAATCAAAGATTCCATCATGAAGGAACCTATTTTGGTAATCTAAAACTACACATAAGACTTATATATTTACTCTTTTACTTTAGAGCATACCATTATTGTAGTCCTCACTTGGAAGCAAAATGGGGAGGAACATCTGACTATTTTCATAAGCATGAATCTCAAGGATGTAGATCTCAATTATTATAGCTTTTAAAAACATGTCTATGCCTAGTTCAATGTGGTGAATAAATTATAGTATTACATTCTTAGGAATAAAATACATGCCTTTATCCTAGACCTATTAATGAAGCTTATGATTAGGTAGAATGAATTGAAAGAGCGTTGAGGCTAGTGGATGTCCAAATTATAAGAGTATGATATGGAGATATAAAAGGTAATGATGCAGGAGCATCTACAAAAGTTTCAAATTCTAGCATGAAAATTCAAATTTCAGTTTTCCCTCCAAATTGTGTGAGATTTCAAAATTTCACTTTGAAAGTAAATGTAATTATCAAAAGGTGAAAGGTAAAAGGTGAAAAGTGATGGTTAGGCTGTTGAGTAAATTAGGGGGAAATGGTTGAAACTATTTTCAACCTTAGTAAATTGTTAAAACTTAAAAACAGTCTTTTGTTTGCCTTAAGCCCAATTTGGGCGTAGAAGTTAGAAGGAAAGTTCTTGAAAAGAGAAAAAAAAAGAAGAGAATTCAATAATGAGAGAGAAAGAGAGGGGCATATAAGGGAAGAAGGACAGAAAGGAAAAGTTCTCTCATTCATGGGAAAAGAATGGAATGAAGAAAAGAGAGAAGAATTAGTGAGGGAGGACCTCACTCAAGAAATGTGAAGAAAAGAGAAGGAGCAAATTTGATTGAAGTCAAGAGAATGTGAAAACAAGGATTTGAAATCCATGGACTTTAATATTGTAATGTAAGTCTTCTATTTGATCTAAGAAATAATGAATATTTTGTTTCAGATGATTATACTGCTGTTGATGAAATTCTGGTAGTAGGCCTGTGTGTATGGATGTGTTTGATGGTTTTTCTATAGAACATTGAGAAAGCTACATGTAAACTGGTTATTTGGAATGTTGAGAATGAGTTTAAAACCAATATGATGTGTCCAAGAGATCCTTAAGTATTTTGAATGTATAAAAAGCCTAAACAGGCCTAAACAGGGTATTCAAGCATCCAAAAACTACAGCCCACTGTCTAAGATAAAAACCAACATGTAAATGTTTGCATAAAGATTATAATGACATGGAAATAAGTTTTTGAGGCAGGTATAAACTTAAGAAATAAATAAACAGGTGTTAGAAATCCCTTGATGTCTCAAAACGCCAACAGTTGGAATTCAGGCCTGTAGGTGATAGGATACAGGCAAGTTAAGAAAGTTGCATGTTTTGCATAGTAGATGGGTTGATAAGGTCATATTTGATAAAGAATATGAATGGGGAAGTCATTTATAGGTTGACATGTTTTTATATCCTCTTGAGAGCCTATTTATTCTTGAAATAGAGGAGAAAACTAAGAACCCTGTTGACTGTTACAAAAATACAGTCAAAAGACACTAAATGGTTAAGCAAAGGAAGGTACAGAGGGTTGATATGACCTGGCTGATTATTGGAGAAGGTGTAGGGGGTTAAAACAGACCCTATAAAAGTGACTAGAACCCTTGAAACTGTCTAGAACACTCCCAGCAAAAATAATAAGCTCTTGGCCTGTGGCTGTCATGGGAAAATTCTGAATTAGGTTCAAACCCTCAAAATGAGTTTTAAAGCTTGAAAACTCTTGAAACTTTGTAATTTGACCCTTGATGATGTTATAAAACTGTTGGAAGTGGTTTCAAGGTGCCAAAGTACGGATAAGTACCGAAAAAGTCAATTGCCAAGTGGAGCCTAGGTGCATGTGAAGGGAAGAGCGTAGGCCAATAGAGGAAAAGTGGATTTCTCCAAAGAAGTACCCTAATAAATGATTGATTCACATGTAAAAAGGTAATGGGTATCTGGAATGATGATTTTTTTTCTTAGAAAGTCCGTACATCACTCTAGACAAGGGGTTTTGCACTAACGGAGGGCTAATTGGAATAGGGCCTAAAGAAGAAAGTACAATTCCGTACAAAGCAACCTCAAGATATTTTTAAGTATGTTATAAAAAGGCTTAATGGGTATCCATAAATTGTCTTATTTTAATTATTGAGTCTACCTATAAATAGTTATGGCCAATAAACAGGGAAAATAGGGCTACAAGGAATGCTTGAACTAAATAGGCATGTATATGAAGTTACCTCATAGTTGATGGTTACAGAGTTGTGTAAGATCAGTTTTCACCATTTGGTATCAGAGCTTGAAGCTCTTGGGAATTGGTAACTTGTTGTTGGTTATGATTTCTAATGAGTTGTTACAGGATTTGGCAAGAGGATCAGCAGGACAAAGCATTAGAAGACCCTGGGGAGAAAAGGTATGAATAATGTTGCTATTTCATTTGAGTTTATTAAATAAAATAGGTGAAGAGGAAGGAAATCAAGCCATTGAGGCTTAAGAAGAGAAGAAGCCAAGGAAGGCTTAGAGAAAAAGATCCAAGAGGAAGCTTGGATTGTTTGCCAAAAGACTAAGGTAAAACAGACTTAGGTGAGGTAAAGGATGAAGTTTGAAAAATTGAGAAGAGAAGCTTAGAGAAGCTCTAGAAGAAGAGCAAGTGAATGCTCAAGAAAAATATCCAAAGCAAGGTAAACTTGGATTTATGATTTGTATTTGATGAAGTGTTGTATAAGAGTTGCTGCAGGATTGAGAAGAGGATCAAGAGACTAGGATGCAAAAGGCCTAGGTGAGATCAAGGAGATTGTCAAAAGACCAGTCAATGAGAAAAGGCTTGGGTGAGACAAGGGATCAAGAGACCAAGGTGGAAAAGACTTGGGTGAATATCTCAGAGATGGAAGTGTTGTTGAAGGCACTACAGAGCAGCAAGGTACATGAGGGCACCAAGAGGAAAGCAAGCATCAAAGGTATGACTAATGTTGAGTTTAATAAAGAAATTGCTAGTTTGAAGAAAGAATTAGCTAAGGTTAAGGATGAGTATGAGTCTTAGATATCTGAATAGGAAAACATGGGTATGGCCAATGAAGAAGAGGATGAAGTGGCCAATAGATCTCCTAGTGAAAAGGAGAAGAAGGCAAATGAAGATTGCCATGAAGAGAGAAGCCCATAGAGGCTTGAAGAAGATAAGAAGGTTACCAATTGAGCAGCAAGAAGAAGAAGTTGAGAAGAAGGTTCTCATTGAGGAGAACAAGAGAAAAGAAAGAACAGATGAAGTGCCAGGAAGAGCGCCTGAAAAGATGAGAGTGTTGATGAAGAGGACACTCATGGAGACATTATGGTCTCTTGTTTTTATTTCTAATGTTGTTTTTGCATGGGTAAGTGCAGGTATGAGCAGCCTTATGAAGGTCAAGAGAAGGGCCTTAAAGAGTGAAGAGATTGATGCAGGAGAAAATAGCAAGTGCACAAGTGAATGTGCAAGAGAGAGAAGAGAGTTTGCTGTTGTTGATAAAGAAGAAGAAAAGATGCATTGGTTAATGCATGAGAGAGGAGAGATAGAAGATGAAGATGAATTCCAAGATGCCATGGAGTACCTTGAAGAAGTAAGTGGAAAACTATGCACAAAAGAGGATAGTGTAATCAAAGAAGTCATGCAAATGAAGGAAACCATGAAGCAACCCATCAAGGAGGTAAAGGTGAATTATAGTATTGATTTTTCTCATCCACTTAATTATGGAACAGCTGTTGAACAGGTTGCAAAATTCCACAAGTAGTGGAAGTCCATCATCATGCCAATGAAGAAGAGGGTATAGAATATTATGATGACTTGAAAAACATTCCAATAGAACAAAGGAAGGAAACACACCTAAGGAAAGTGAATGCAAGCAAGGAAACTATGAGGAAGAGTATGGCTAAACATCAAGCCATTGAAAAGGTAAAAATAAGTTCAAATTCAGATTTTTCAAATGCATATAAGAGTAAGACTACTGCTGTACAGATGGAGATGAAGAAGATTAATAACAAGCCTTCAAATCCAGCAATAGACCATGGCTATGTGATACCAAAATGGCTTAAGGGATCAGCAAATGTAACGAAAGACACAAAGTTCAATCAAGATGATGACTCAAGCAAGAAGCAAATACAAAGCATGAAGAAAGAGGTAGAATGCAAAGTGAGCAAGACCAGCTATCAATCAAGACAACATGAAGATGTCAAGGAGCAGAAATTGGTTGGTAAATTGAACAAGTGTCATCCTAAATCTATGAAGAAGGTATGGATGGCTAAAGGTGAGAAAGAAAACTTCTCACAGAATAATGAGGTGGAGCATGACGATACAAATATAAAAGGTAAGTCAATTGCTTACAATGAATGGGATAATGAGTTGTTTGAAGCATTTAATGATATGCTTATGGAAAATGAGGAATGGAAAGTAGCTATGAAGACTAATATGCAGCAAGGAGAGAGTTCCAAATGGATGGATGATGAGGAAAGGGGAGAGTATGCAGCAAAGCAAACAAGATGGCTTCAAGAAAAGATTGAAGAAAGCAAGGAGAGACAAGGTAAGGGTGTTTCAATTGTATTTGATGAGTATATTGATGAAGAAGTTGATTTATGTGAAGACAAGCTAAGAAAAGAAGAGATAAGAGGTAAGGGGCAAGTAAGCCTTGTGAGTGATCAGCCCAAGTTTGATGAAGAGAATAGTGAGATAGATGAGATCTTACTAAAGGAAGAGTTGAAGATGTTGGAGCAGCTGTTTGATTATTCAAGAGAGATGAAGGAAGGTACAAGCCATGGTGAAGACACCATTGGGAAGAGTAGAACAAGACAAGAGCAAAGCAAAGAGACAAGGACAGTTTTAGTCAAAGAACAAGAACATGGAGACAGCCAAGAGGCTTCATGGCCTAAAGATTTTGATTCTAAGGTGGCTTTGAATGTTTTGTATGCAGGTATAAAGGTTGCTGAAGTGAAGGACATACATGAGTCATTGGAGAAGCTCATGAACCAAGAAGAACAACAAGAAGATCTAGAAGACATGAATGAAGATGAAGAAGCATGGAAGTGGGAGATGGCAGCTGAGAAAGAGATGAGGAGAAGAACATACCAGAAGAGGAAGAACAGCAAGATGAAAGACAAAGACTATTCCAAATAAACACAAGCATTGGTATTGACAACAAGACCGTGGGATCCAGGTATACAAGTGAAGACTAAAGTGAGGAGGAAGCATGACATTTGAACTAAGGTTCAAATCTTTTCTAGAGGGAGAGTATGATGCAGGAGCATCTACAAAAGTTTCAAATTCTAGCATGAAAATTCAAATTTCAGTTTTCCCTCCAAATTGTGTGAGATTTCAAAATTTCACTTTGAAAGTAAATGTAATTATCAAAAGGTGAAAGGTAAAAGGTGAAAAGTGATGGTTAGGCTATTGAGTAAATTAGGGGGAAATGGTTGAAACTATTTTCAACCTTAGTAAATTGTTAAAACTTAAAAACAGTCTTTTGTTTGCCTTAAGCCCAATTTGGGCGTAGAAGTTAGAAGGAAAGTTCTTGAAAAGAGAAAAAAAAGAAGAGAATTCAATAATGAGAGAGAAAGAGAGGGGCATAGAAGGGAAGAAGGACAGAAAGGAAAAGTTCTCTCATTCATGGGAAAAGATTGGAATGAAGAAAAGAGAGAAGAATTAGTGAGGGAGGACCTCACTCAAGAAATGTGAAGAAAAGAGAAGGAGCAAATTTGATTGAAGTCAAGAGAATGTGAAAACAAGGATTTGAAATCCATGGACTTTAATATTGTAATGTAAGTCTTCTATTTGATCTAAGAAATAATGAATATTTTGTTTCAGATGATTATACTGCTGTTGATGAAATTCTGGTAGTAGGCCTGTGTGTATGGATGTGTTTGATGGTTTTTCTATAGAACATTGAGAAAGCTACATGTAAACTGGTTATTTGGAATGTTGAGAATGAGTTTAAAACCAATATGATGTGTCCAAGAGATCCTTAAGTATTTTGAATGTATAAAAAGCCTAAACAGGCCTAAACAGGGTATTCAAGCATCCAAAAACTACAGCCCACTGTCTAAGATAAAAACCAACATGTAAATGTTTGCATAAAGATTATAATGACATGGAAATAAGTTTTTGAGGCAGGTATAAACTTAAGAAATAAATAAACAGGCGTTAGAAATCCCTTGATGTCTCAAAACGCCAACAGTTGGAATTCAGGCCTGTAGGTGATAGGATACAGGCAAGTTAAGAAAGTTGCATGTTTTGCATAGTAGATGGGTTGATAAGGTCATCTTTGATAAATAATATGAATGGGGAAGTCATTTAGAGGTTGACATGTTTGTATATCCTCTTGAGAGCCTATTGATTCTTGAAATAGAGGAGAAAACTAAGAACCCTGTTGACTGTTATAAAAATACAGTCAAAAGACACTAAATGGTTAAGCAAAGGAAGGTACAGAGGGTTGATATGACCTGGCTGATTATTGGAGAAGGTGTAGGGGGTTAAAAAAGACCCTATAAAAGTGACTATAACCCTTGAAACTGTCTAGAACACTCCCAGCAAAAATAATAAGCTCTTGGCCTGTGGCTGTCATGGGAAAATTCTGAATTAGGTTCAAACCCTCAAAATGAGTTTTAAAGCTTGAAAACTCTTGAAACTTTGTAATTTGACCCTTTATGATGTTATAAAACTGTTGGAAGTGGTTTCAAGGTGCCAAAGTACGGATAAGTACCGAAAAAGTCAATTGCCAAGTGGAGCCTAGGTGCATGTGAAGGGAAGAGCGTAGGCCAATAGAGGAAAAGTGGATTTCTCCAAAGAAGTACCCTAATAAATGATTGATTCACCTGTAAAAAGGTAATGGGTATCTGTAATGATGATTTTTTTTCTTAGAAAGTCCGTACATCACTCTAGACAAGGGGTTTTGCACTAAAGGAGGGCTAATTGGAATAGGGCCTAAAGAAGAAAGTACAATTCCGTACAAAGCAACCTCAAAATAATTTTAAGTATGTGATATAAAGGCTTAATGGGTATCCATAAATTGTCTTATTTTCATTATTGAGTCTACCTATAAATATTTATGGCCAATAAACAGGGAAAATAGGGCTATAAGGAATGCTTGAACTAAATAGGCATGTATATGAAGTTACCTCACAGTTGATGGTTACAGAGTTGTGTAAGATCGGTTTTCACCAGGTAACCTCATTTGAGGCTAGTGTATCATTCAATTTATCTCATAAATTAATAACTAGATTATTGTATATCATGTGGACTAATCAAAAGATATTTTTCAAGATTTGTATGCTCTATTCACCCACTATCTTCTCTACAAGATTCTACCCCCCAAACTGAACTAAACATATAAAAGGGACCTCAATTTAAAATTATCTCACAACATATTTAATAAATGGTTCCTTTACATAAATAATTATAAATTAATCTATATTATATGTCTACCTAAAGAAGAGTTATAGGATGTGATGTCTAGTTTTCATGAGAAACTAGGTAGTGACTACCCCTCTAGGAATGTAATAACACACATGATCTTGCAAGTAGGATATTATTGGTACACTTTAATCAATTACGTGCATGACCATTTTTACTCATGTCATCAATGCCAAATGTTTTCTAAGTAGGAATTTTAGGCTATAATGTTTTTATAGCCCATTATCGAGGGAAAATCATTTGCACACTAGGGATTGGATTTCATATGATTTATCAATATAAAAGCATCAAATAGCCATAAATTAATTAAAACACAAGGTGGAATGAGGACATGATTAAAAATAATGATATCACCAAATAGGTGATCAATTTTCTTGAAGAGAACATAATCAACCAATTTTCCACCCCTATTTTGCTATTCTATGATAATGGACTTGCATTCTAGTCTATAGAAGTTACTAAGTGGGTTTACAAACATGAAGTGACTTTAGTATTATCCTCCAAATAATACCTATAATGGAATGGTTTTAAACAATCTAAAAATAATAACTTTGTTGATGCAATCAAGAAATTTATAGAGAATAAGCCTAAAGAATAACACTCATTGTTAAAATATGCATTTTAGGTTGATTACACCTAGTATAAATAGGCCCTCAAATGTTGATCATTTATACTAGTGTATGGGTTAAATCCCATGTTCCTAATCACCTTATAAGTTTATGAAAGAATACATGGAAGGAAATGAGATGGTAAAATTGAAGTTGTTAGACATTGTCTAATTATAAGATGGTCATGAAGAGGCCTCCTAATTTTCAGTAAGCACTAGGGTGCATTCAAAAGGTGGTTTGACAAGAGGGTAAAGGTGAAGTACTTTAGGATCTCTAACTTGGTGTTTATATGGGATAAATCCCATGCAAATAAAGGCCAACACTCTAAGTTTGACCTTCTATGGATTGGAATGTATCATATCTCTAAGCCACTCAGAAAAAAATATGTTCTACCTCAGAGACCTCAAAGTTAATGAATTCTTATTTCCTATGAATAGATAGTTCCTAAATCACTAATTTTTCATTATCCATTCAAATTAAATATATTAATCACATTATCAAGGGTGGTAATGTATATATTAAATTTGTCATAGATTAGTTTAATTCTTTTGTATGTTTCATTTCATCACTTCTTTGCTTCTATTATGTGTTTGATGTAGTTGTTTATTTTAGTTCTTTGTGTTTTGTATCTTTTGTCGACCTTCCTATACTTTTTCTATCAAAATACCCTCATGATGTGATTTCTTCACCCCAAATTATTTATCAAAAATAACTAATTTAAGAGAAAGTGATGAATGCTCTAATGGATGTCTGAACAATGAAAACTAGTGCTAGAATTTGGTAAATAGAAGGGAAACCTCTAGTATTGGACACAGTGATAAGTAAGGTAACCCTCCAAGAAATATTGAGTAACTTAGAAGCCATTTATTAATAATGAGAAAGTGAATTGATAACATATCTACCTTAGTTAAGGCCATCATAATCACTTCAAAATAAAAGAGCATGAATACAATGAATAACTAAATAATTTAAAAGTCATCTAGATATTGGAATCCTTCTAAGGATTTTATCAAAATTGTTTGCATTAGTCTCCAACACTCTTAGATCAAACATCTAATATTAGATCAAAGTAATTGTAAATAAAAAAATGTGTTATGTTTCTTCCTTAGAAAGGTTGATTTTAGAAATATCCATCGTAGGATTTCTACCCTAGAAAACAATGGAGCAAGGCTAGAAGTGAGACCAATAACATCCCTATCAAATCTATAGATGCTTGGATAGAATAAAATCAATTCTCAAACATTACCTTAGCAAAAATTATTTGAAATGTATACCACTTAAGTAATATTTCAATATCCCAGATGTACTTGAGCTCACTAAAGTAATCCATAAAAAATAAACCCCTCACTAATACACAAAAAGGCCTTGAAATGAGTTATAGCCAAATATGTTGCTTTTTAAAATAGTCTTGAACAATTTTAATATTTAGGGTGTATGAGGTAGAGTTTAGATTTATTATCTCTATGTTCAATATTATATGATCAAATTTTGGGTTTTAAATGTTGAACTAATGTTTTCCCTATAAATTTTCCATTTATTGTGGCTAACACAACCCTCTTCTTAAAAAACTAGATGAACCCTCTAAAAATTATTAACTTAAAGATTCCCAAACTTTCAATCCCTTATACATCAGCCTTAGAGATTTATAATCCCCGAACTCATATTTCACTTTGGTCTACCAACCATTTAACAATGTTTGTAATGAAGAGTTGGTCTCTATTAGAAATCCATATAGTTTTTTTATGCTTGATCATAGTTAAGTCCTTACTACATCCTAAAAAGGGATAGGAGTGTTCATACCTAGAATATTTTATCACGATAACTATGTTTTTCATAGGTTTGGACTTATGATTGACTTTCCTAAAGTTACAGTCTCTTAGAGTCCTACTCATTACTTCTTGAATCTTTGTTGGTAGGTAGGTAAGCTATTAATTATTTATGCAGATTTATTTTAACCTAGTCATTTTTATGAAATCTCATAGGAAATCCTAATGAATGAAGAAACATGAAATGTATCTTGTCAGAGAAAGTTTCCTAAACCTATCAGCGATGTGATATCATGGGAGAGTGTGATTGAATGAGGAAGTGCCATGCAACCCACTATCAGAGTTGTCAATTTCCCATACCTATTAGGAATATCAAATATTTGGAAAGCATAACTAAATGACTAATTTAAATGTGGATCCTATAAGAGTCATCAGTCTCTCAAAATTATTAGAGATGTTAGAGACTAGAAGAGCCTAACCAAGTGAAGAAGTGACAAACAAATCTTGTCAAATGTATCAGTCTCCTAGAACTATCATATATTTCAAATCTTGAGATAGCTTAACCAAATAAAGAAGTGCCATGTAGATAATATTAGATATATCAATCTCTAAGAATTGTTAGAGATGTTAGAGCCTGAGGGAGCTTGACCTATTAGATCATGCCACATGGCACTTTCATAAAAATGAGTAGAAAAGGCCTAGTATGGAAAAGATGGGTAAAAATAGGTAAAATTAGATTTAGAAGCTAATTATAGGATTCCATGCATCACTTTAATACTATAAGTTCCCATTCTAGCTTTCAAATAGGTAAAGTGTGATACCTAGTAGCATTTAGGTGGTATTAGCCATATGTAAGATGAACCAAAGATACACACTAGGCATGAGCTGAAATAAATCAAGATGCCATAAAGGAAAATTATCCATGTTCCTACCACTCTCCTCACATTAACTAGGTGGGAAACTGGGCCCTGATTGGATGATTTAAAATGTCTTATCATGGTCACCAAATCTAGTAGGAAATGTTTATTTGAATTTTTCAAGTTAATTTGATATCAATAAATGAATAGATGGATTATTCCATGAACTAAACATTGAATTTACACTAGGTGAACCTCCAAACACCATCAATTAGGATACATGTGTCTATCCCTATAGTTTCCCTGAGGCAAGCTAATTTATCATTATATACTACCAATTTCCCAAATTTTACCTTCTTAATTTTAGCTCATCCATGTGTCCTTAATTCCATCCTTATTCAAAACTAGATGCTATCAATAATTATACCTTTACTCCATGGATTATTCATCCTCTAACCCCAACACTGAGCCAACATATAGAGATAAAACCTTACTAAGAACTTAACCAACTTTAAGCATTATAAAAAAATATTCAAATCAATTGAAGTTGTGCCCAAGTATACCTCCAGTGAAAATGAAGATGAGGCTGAGTTTCAATATACCCTTGGATTATATGAAATATGTGGGTTACACAAAGCATTTTACACTATATTCACCTCTTTGACAATATGTTCCTCACATACAAGTAAGTGTAGCATGGTTCCAATGATGTGTTTTATGCAAGTTCTCAACATAAATCTTAGACAACTTAGGACATTGTTTAAAGTCATACTAAAAACTCCCAAAGTTCATACTTGCCTATGACTCAACCATGGTGGATGCATGGGTTAACACTTATCATATTTATGAAGTTTTGAAGGATTAGTCAGAGAACCCCATGCCAAGTGGGTTAAAAAAATAAAACATTGATTACTATATGATCCACATCCTCAAGTAGGGTGCCCATGTAGGGATGATCTTGATTGATTGATTTATTATTAGAGGTAAGTGATTGTTTGAAAATTTATCTCCTTTGGGTGTCCTTGCTTACCATAATCCTCAAGGGTCAAGAGATCTCAGGCCTCATGAGTGTCATCAATAACTAGCTAGTGCACCATGTCATGGAGGCCTTAAATGGTGGTAATTTATCTATGATGATCTATATGGTAGATTTCATCTATACTACTATAGTTTTTAATCCTTCCAATTTCCCACTTTGGACTCCCAAGGGTGTAGTGATCCATGTGGTGTTTTATAAATTATATGGAAACCATTATCAAAATCACATCTAGGGAACTCTATGAGTATTTCTACTTGATGGTTTATATGGATATAAATGAGGTATCCATGCCATTAATCTATAATAAAAGTAGTCAATCTATCAAACCCATTGGTGATTAATAATACTATAAGGGTGATACCATCATATGGGTGGTAGGTATTCATAGGGTCCCCTAAGATTTCCATACAAAGTTTAAAATCGATTGAATGATTAGGAGATCACTTATCAACTTATATAAGGTGTCTTCAGATACATTATCAACCACCACTAGAAGGCCTACCTAGTCTTCCCTATCACCATCCATAAAATTCTACCTCCATTATAGAAGATGGTGGTGAATATGGACTCTTATGCCATGGGTAGAGTAGAGCATAGATAATGGGACCTACATGGTGTTGTCAGGGCCCATGTGGAAGAGTATCAATCCTAGTTCAATACTAATTATGGCTATGAACCTAGTAATGAGGATGAAATCCACCTCAACCATGTATATGACAAAGAGGTGTTGGCTATAATTGAGGCCAAGAAGAAAAATGGAAAGTAAGATCATACCTAACCATCTACTTACATTATCCATTCAACATCAATGAGTATTTCAAGGAGGACCCTCTAAAGGGTCCTAACTCCCTCTATTCTATGAGACTTTCCTCCTCATGTCTCTATTCTAGACCCACCACCTCTTGTAGTTTAGGCAAATTGACTATATGATACAAAGATGATATGGTTCAACATCAGTGGTATCCCATATTCAATACCTAAACATGACTAGTAGTAGGCATCTATGTAGATCCCTCCTTCACATTTTAAAATCACTCAAGAACCTAATGGATTACTCCTATTTTTCCATTTTCCTACCATGTCAATTTAGGTGGTGCTTCCCCTTTTCCCATTCTAACTCCCCTATAATTACATCAAGTACCTTTGGCTCTAACTATGTAAAACATCCTCACATCTTAATTTCCATCGATCATACCCATTATGTTAGCATGGATCCCTATGAATCATCTTAGGACTTTATGAGCTACAAATAATTGGATTACAACACCTCAATTAGTCCTTCCATAAGTTCATCCACCTATCAATGTTCCCACTTCAATATCATTGATGGTGACCACATAAAAAATTACAATCATGTGCATAATCTCATCATTTTAGCCACTTTAATAGCCCTTGTTGTTAATCTAAAAACTGACTAGTTGTCCCCAATCACCTCTTCTTACACTATTGTAATGTAAGCTGATCTGGTCAAGAGGCCCGAGAAGAAGTAAAAGGTAACTCCTTCTCCTAAGCCCATTTTTTTCCTTGTGTGCCTTGAAGGTATTTATTTTACATTGTCCCAAGTGATCAAGGATTTGGATTTAATTATCCAATTTCCTCTTTCATTATGAATACTCTTCTCCCTATGATCCAAAACTTAGAAGTTTTGGTTGATAAATATCTCAATAACATAGAAATAACATAGTAATAATGAATTCTCTAAGAAGAGATGTTGTATTACTCAAGATCGCAATACAAATGTATGCTTATCTCTGGGAAGAGATGTTTGTCTTCACATTTCGGGTTACCTCTTCATTTATACACAATTTGAAAACATGGGGAGGATGTGGAAGGTCACCAATCTCAAGGGAGATGAAGTGGTATGACTTCTAATATTTAAAACAATACAAAATTTGAGGAATTACTATTTTTAGAAACTTACTATTTTTAGACTACACTATTAAAATTGAAATTTGAGGCACTTCCATTGGGTTTTTGGGGGTAAAAATTCATTGAGAAAATATTTATGCCATTTCACGATGTTATCCTCATTCTTAGCTTTCCAACAGTTCAAATGGTGAGTCAATTGGAGCTACGGTGCAAAAGTTATGGCTCCCAGAAGTTTCGTCATCAATTGGAGGTGGAACTGTCACCCGAATTGTCTCCTAAATTGTTGCCTAGATCATTCCTCCCTCCTTGAAAATAAATGGTCCCCATTGCATCAATGTTCCCCATCAAATGTGTTAGTTTTTTCTTGATTTGATTCTCTATGAGCCACTCATCTTGATGGCTAAGCTAACCCCTTTTGACCACTCGATAAAGTGGAATAGAGCATCCTCTTATTGTCTTCATCCAGGTATCCACAATCTGATCCTCTTCCACTAGAGAAAAACTTTGTGGATCAAGCTCATCAATGTCAAGTTGTTTATCTATAACTAAAGTGTCCAAGAGAGGTGGATGATATGGTTTGAGGAGCTCCACATTGAATATTGGATGTAGACCAAGGTAGGTTGGTAGGTTCAACTCAAAAGCATTTTCTCCAACTCTTCTGGTGATGGTGTAGGGACCATATCACAAAGGTTAAATCTTTTTGTGTGAGCCTACAAGTCATTTCTTCTGAAGCCACAACCAAACCTTGTCACCCATAGAAAAATGGTGTGCAATCCTATGTTTTTCATGGTGTTGCTTATACTTTTGATTCATCTTCTCCAGGATGTCATGAACTTGTTGCTAGAAGTGTTGCATTTGTTCAATAAACTTTTTAGCTTTTGCTACCTCAGATCTTCCATGAGGTGTGTATTCCTTGGTGGAAAAATGAATAGCTATATCAACTGGTGCCATGGGTTGGAACCCAAAACATACTTGGAATGGACTATGCTTGGTCGAGCTGTGTAGTGCCCAATTATATCCATGTTGTATGAAAAGAAGTCCCTCATCCCATGTCCATGGATGTTTGGAGTGATACATCTGAATCATGTGAAAAATCAAGTGGTTTACCACCTCTATTTAACCATCAGTCTATGGATGGAAGGCTATGGACTTCATCAGCTTAGTATCCATCATCTTCCATAGAGTGGACCAGAAGATGATCAAGAACCTGCAATCTCAATTTGAGACAATGTACTTGGGAAGACCAAAATGGAGCCATACATGACTAAAATATAGTTGATCAGTTTCCTCAGTAGATATATTTTTATTATAGGCAATCATGATAGCCATTTTTGAAAAATGATCAACTACCACAAAAATACAATCCTTACCATGTTTTGAAGTGGGTAAACTTGAGAGAAAATCTATTGAGACAGATTCCCAAGGCTTGGTTAGTTCTGGCAATGGCATGTACAATCCTTGCTTCTTATTTGTTGGCTTGGCTATCACACATGGGGTGAAATATTTGAGATATCTTTTCACATCCTTTCACATATGGGGCCAGTAGAAATGTTTTTGAAGAACTATCAATGTCTTCTCAATACCAAAGTGTCTAGCTGTCCTACTGAAGTGTGCTTCCCATATCATCTTTTCTTACTCTACAACTGGAAAACAGATGTGCCCCATATGATAGAGGACATTATCTTTCAAATAGAAATCAGAAACATGTATACCTTTTTAAAGTGCTTGATATGTATCAGCAAAGGTAGGATCTATTTCATACGGGGCACCCCAAGTGGCAGTCTCATGTCCGCACAGGTCCAGAACTATTGTGAGTGCAGTAATTGGTGGGTGGCTCAGACAATCTGCAGCTATATTTGAGCTCCCCTTTTTGTGTTTGATTATCAGGTGGAATTACTGAAGATATGTGTCCCACTTTTGATGCCTCTCATTTTGGAGCTTGCTTTGCATCTAGATGAATTCCAATGTTCTGTGGTCAATGTGGATAACCATTTCTTTCCCCAAGATGTAGTGTTTCCATTATTTGCAGGCTTGCACAATGGCATAGAGCTCCTTATCATATGTTGGATATTTCCTGACTATATTAGTGAAATTTTCACTATGATATGCAATAGGATGGCCATGTTGCATGATGACAGCTCCCATGGCATATTCAGATGCATCTGTCATCAACTCAAAAGGTTGATGCAAATCTGGCAAGGCAAGAACATGGGTTGATCAGAGTCTATTCTTCAAATTCTCAAATGCCCTTTGTTGTATTTCACCCCACTGAAATGTAGCTTTAGCTCCTTTAGTCACTTGGGTTAGTGACCAAGCAACATGTGAAAATCCAAGAACAAACCTATGGTAGAAATTTGCAAGACCCAAAAAGCTGTGAAGCTCTGTGAGGGTCCCTAGTGTGGGCCATTCTCGAATAACCTGAATCTTTTTTGGATCAACATGGACCCCTTCCTCATTCACAATGTACCTGAGGTACTGAATTGTTGTCATCTTGAATGTGCATTTGTCAATATTTGCATACAACTTGTGCTCCTAAAGAGTTTGAAGCACCTTACGAACATGTTGCAAATGTTCTTCCCATGTTTTGCTATAGATGAGTATGTCATCTAAGTATACAACCACAAATGAGTTTGTGAAGAGTCGTAGGATGTCATCCATCATCCTCATGAAGGTTTTAGGTGTATTAGTTAAGCCAAAAGGCATAACCAACCATTCAAAGAGCCCCTCCTTACATTTGAATGCAGTCTTCCAAACATCAGTGGGATCGATGGGAATTTGGTGATAACCATATTTGAGATCAATTTTTGTGAAGAAATTCGCACCACGGAGCTGGTCCAACAGGTGATCAATCCTGGGGAGAGGATAGCAATTCTTCATGGATATTTTATTTAGGGCTTGATATTCAATGCAAAGCCTCCATGTTCCATCTTTCTTCGGTGCCAAGACAATTGGGCTACCACAAGGTGAAGAGCTTGGCATGATGTGACCCTTTTGGATCAATTCTTGAATCTATCTTTTTATCTCATCATTCTCCAAAATTGATTTGTGATACACACAACTGTTCGGCAAAGGTGACCCTGGGATCAAATTGATAGAAGATTTACCTGGCAATGCAGTGGAACTCCTATGGGTGACTTGAATAAGTCATCATATTCTCCTGTGATTCATCTTATCTACTTTTGTTGTTGTGTTGATTGTGTAATCAAGATTGCAACATCAACCTTCTTGGATTTCTGTGGCTTGACCACCATGAGAACAAATTTCTTTGTTTTCTCCACCAATCTCTTGCATTGCTTCGCACTGATCAGGTAGATAGATGTGGGAGGTGGTACCTCTGGTACCCTATAGTGCCATGTTCCAAGAGTGAGGGTGATCCTTTGGGTTCATGATTCATAGATGCCATGTCACTCATACATGAATGGCTGACCAAGGAGTACATCACAAACATCTAGATTGACCACATCACACAAGACTTCATCTTGGAATGGTGTTATAGTCAATATAGGAGTTAGACCAATTTATAAGTCACTAATGACTTCATTAAGAAGTAATTATCAACTTATTACTTAGATTGAGGCAAGTTAGTGTATGAACGATCCACTAACACACTCCTCTCCATGTATTTACTATATGGATTTATTAGTAGAGACATTACCAACATTTAATCTCAACTGAGCACCTGTATAAACAATAAAATAGTCTGCACCTCATAGGGTAAACTAAATAGTTTGACAAACAAATGCAAAAGGAGGAAATAGTTTAAGTAGAAAAATCATCATACTAAGATTGCTTAGATAAGATCTAAACAAATATAGACAACATTTAATGATTGTTTTAAAGATTATTTCCCAAAGCAATACAATGTAAGTTATTTTAACAAAATGTTTCACTTAGTTTTGGTTCTAGTAAATATCATACAAAAGTGATATCCATATCATCATTATATGATGATCATTTTAAGAGTCATTGCACTTATATCCTCATATTAGTGACATGAAATTGATTTAATATTTATATTTTATTCACATGTTGATATTAGACTTTAGTAAAGTCTTATTTAGTTTCATAATGATGGATAAAACCACATAAGTAGTCTTCACATCACCAACATGTTCAAATCAAGTTTATGCATGTTTCCCATTAACCTTCTCTTAAACCTTGGTTTAAATATTAAAATCTTACTTCCAAGTCTTACATGCCACTTGGTTAATATGTGTGAATTGCTAACAAACCTTTTAATATTAATATGAAATTCATTTTACCTTGATGATTCAACAACCATGTTTAATTTTTTCATGTGAACATACATAAAATTCATCTCAACCAATAAAATATTTGGGTTTAGTTACTAATTGCAAATGAGAACATAACAAAATATTTTTGATAGTTTTTAGTTCATTTAACTAATTAAATAATTTTATAACTATCCATAAGACCATTAAGTTGACTTAATTCATCTTAGTTATCTAAAATAGGCATGTTATTTCCATTAAATTTATTAATTATTCTTGTTAATAATTGGCAATAATCTACTTAATCTATTTGTAGGTTATTTATTAAACATAAATATTAACATAACAATTTAGACCCAAATACAAAAGCCTTTAAGAGTAACTATCAATGAAACTGAGTTCTAATTAATTTAATTTTTTAAATAAGTCACTTTAGCTCTAGAGGACTCTTATAATAAATCAATAACATTCCATGTTTTTGTGTTAATCATATTAATAGATTCACTCATGATTAATCAACATTAAAATCCAATAGTTCATAAATAATAATAGTTCGATTACAATAACTGATAAGCTTACTAGGCATTAGTAGCTAGCTAATTATGTGAAATAATTTAATATTTAAACTTTGTAAATAAGTAACCATATTATGACAAATTACAACTTACATAAAGAATGATAAGTTTGAATACATTTCTTGTATAAATTACACATACTAATGTAAATGATTCAAGCTTAATGTAATGAAGATATGCTTTTAAAATATTAAAACAAAACCATATATGTGAATAAGCAGAATCCCAATAACATCATCTAAAGTTTTAACACTTAAAAACTGAACCTCTCCATAGAGACTAATATAAAATATAAAATAACTAATTAAGTATGAATTATTCTATTTGTATGCATGAACATTTATAATGTAAAAGCTTATCCATATATCAACTAATGATAGCCAATAATGTTACTAAAGGGTAATCCCATAAGTCCTTAAGTTGTGTCTTAACATAATATGAGTTAATATCTTGTATAAATGAAGCAAAATAAGTATGTTAAATGAAATGACAACTCAATGAAACAAATTACATTTTCCTCAATGGACAAAAAAATACATATAACAAGACTAAAATATTTATGTTACATAATAATTTTTCTTCCAATTGAACCTAAAGAATGAAATCACAATCTTCCATCTTACTAAAAATATTAACTTAGAACATCAAATCATATTATGTTTAAGAGAGATAGATCAATATAATATTTAAATATAAATATTGTTAGTACATAAAAATTATTATCAAATGTTCAACCAAATAGAACCCTGAATAAACTCAAACATAATGTAAATTCTCTACTTGGAAGATTAATTGACACCTATCTTTATAGTCCAAATGAGCACAACCATAAGTGGTCTTAGACCACCCAAACCATTAGTTGGTTGCATATCTAATAATGAAGGTAGGTGAAAATAATGGACATGAGTAAAATAATTTTGATCTTGAATTCAAAAAATATCAACTTATATAAAACAAGTAGGAGAACTCATTCACATTTTAGTTCATGAAGATTAGTGCATTACCACATAATCCAAAGACTATACCTCATAACCCTAAGCTTCAAACATTGAACCTCATATTTTATTCTAGTGAATACAACATGAAATTAAGTGTTATACACTTTATAGCCTTTACATTAATTACCATTACACTAAAATATACAATGGAGAATAGGAACACAGTTCCTCATATATCATTAAATGAGAAATGAAAATTAAATGAAACCATTAAAGCCTATTATAAAATTGAGGTTTTATAACAACAAATATAAATCCCTCAAATTTTCAAGTCATAAAATAACAACTGAGCATTTGATATCAAGCAATAGGCAAACCACCAATTGATTCATAAATACCTTGCCAATATTCAGGTAAATAACTGACAGTCTAGAAAAACAACCATGAAGTTTTTTCCAAAAAGAGTGAACTAAAATGCCCACCAATCAAACATTAACCTAAAAACCATAATAATTGGATAATGATAAAATAAACATGAATTTTAAGTCAAAACCCACATTATACATTATACCATTTTCTCAAATAGTGACTATAAACATATTTAAAAAATGTGAAAGCTTGAATTGATAGGCTCAAGAAATATTTTCATCAAGTAATTGAATAGAAATGATGACCAATCCCATTCAAGAATAAACCTAGACAAAAATCATTGTACTCAAATGGAAAAAAAAAACCCTCAAGAGGTTATTCTAGTGTCAACCCTAAAGTCTTATTGTAATAATAAATAAAACCCTAATGTTATAAAAACAAATTCAGTTATTGTTATTTTCCATGGACACATAGCTATTAAAAATCCCATCATAAAATTGATGACATATACAGTTTAAAACCTACATCATAATCATTCAGGGTTTGTATAAAATTAAAATAAATTGACACTTAATTTTATTTTGCATGCCAATAAGAATATTTTGAACTAGCATAAAAGAGAAAACTAGAATATATATACACAAATCCGAACACTTATAGGTGTTAAAATAAATGAACAAAAATTACTTGATAGCTTGAAAATGAAAATATAATAATCACAAATCACCTCTTTTCCCTCTTTTCATTTTAATCTACCCAAAGAAATGAGCTAGTTGTTTATTTTCTTCCTCACCTATCCAATAAAAAAAAGTCACAAATAAACTCCACATAAATAATCCATTATGGCTAAAAAATAAATCCATAATTAAAAATTAAGTCTCCATGAAAAAATCTAGGTTACTATAACGGCCATTATGTTTCCACTAAACCCTTAATGATAACAAAAATAAACTTCTAGTAGAGTTTCCCCCTCAAACTACGGTTTCAAAATGACATTGAACATCCAAAATAGTAATATAACCCAGCTAAAATCTCTCAACCCACTTCAACTAATTAGAATTCAATGCCATATAATATAGTCTATGCTACAAAAGATCAAAATAAAAGTAAGTCTAATGGTAATTCGAGGACTTTTTACAAGTCTGATATCTAGTCAAGTCTAAACTAGGACTAAGTCAAAAATGACATGCCAAAAACAACACTAACTCGTGATACAAGCCAAAAAATATGATCAAAGCCATAAAAGACCAAGTTAATAAACAAACATTTAACATTAGTCATCACACAACAATAAATGACTCTCTATATTATTAGGGATTTTAAGAGCCTATATGCAAATTTAATACATTCACACTGATAGATTTTGATCACACAATACTAATCTGCTATCTAATTAATCAAACACAAGACACAATATGAATATATAAGAATATTTCCTATAACCTATCCACTATTTTCTCTCACATATAAAACCTCCAAACCTATTATGATATATTTTTATAACAAATAACAATATATCTCAACAATATATTATTCTAGCAATCTCACCATATTACCATACAATTATAACAACTAGTTACTATTTACCACCCTTTCAATTTCGCATGTAAACATTATCCATAACATTTAGCCCCCAATGATGACATGGTACAACATAACTCCTTCTAATGCAACATATTTCATGGGCTTGCCTCATAATTTGGATCAAAGAAAGGCATGTAAACTTCTAATTGGTTGACTATCTTGTTGCGCATGACTAAAACTATGTGAAATAATGCATCCCATTTTTACTCCATGAAAATAATGTACTCGACATTCCACTAGCGGATCATCTTCATAAAGAAGGAAGGCAGTCAAAGGACTGCTACACTAGTAAAAGTTTATCTACCTTTTTACATATGTGGTTTTCTAGATTGACCACCAACCCTTTCCAAATCTATGAGTGTTACAATAAATTTAGAGACACACTCTACAATGTTTTATACTAGGAGTTAAAACATTAGGATTTTATTTATATTTACACACCAAACTGGAACTAAAAGAAAACACACACTGAATGTCACATTTAACCTTGTAATAAATCAATTTCTTACTTATGGCCACCGTGTATGATCATGCCACTCAATCTCACATAGCAAGGAAGACTGCCACTACCACTGGGAGTGTTCCTTGACTTTAGCCAATTTTTTTCTAAATGGAAAATAAAAGATTGCTCTATGTTTCCCTCCAATTATGTGAACATTTCCAAAAAACAAACACACCACATAACTGAAAAGCAAATGCACACCACAAAAATGTGCCACCAAAAAATATCAACAATCTTGTCATTGGTGATGAATGAGAGGTGTGAAAATCCTCCTTCCTCCATTTTCCTCCTTCCTCTAGTAAACGTCTACTTAGTTGATGAAGAGTTGAAGCTCAGTAGAAACTTAAATGTTGTATACAAGCAAAAATGCATCCATAAGGCAATGTTTTTTTATTTTTACAATTTTTGACTTTTGACTCAAGACAACATAGACACAAAAAATGATTTTAAACATAAACATAGAGACTAAAATGTGGACTGATAGACTCTTTACTCAATTTTTATTTTGACCTTTTTACAAAATGACTTATCTAAAGACAAAAAAAAATGACTCATAAAGATCACTTAATACCATTGACCTAATAATAAACTCAAACTAAATATATAATTGATATGACAAAGCCTAGCAACCTTTAATGTTTATTTTCATGCCTTAAAAGGAATGACAACAAATAACTAGTGAGACACAACTATAAATCCAATGATTAAACCAAACTAAATAAGAATATTAAATAATCCAAAAATATTAATACTGACTCATTAAAGTCTTTTTACTAATTCTAAAAAAGATGTAAATTAAAGACTCTTAAGACAAAAAAATATATGATATATTTTGAAAAAAACTCATTAACTATTTAGATATCAATGATATCAAAAGACTTATAAAATTAAAATTTAAACTATTACAAAACTACCAAATATAACTAATGTTATATAGAACTCAACTCGTCAATCTAAGAAACAAATCACACATGAACTACCATGTTGGCAAGATTTTATGCCCATGAATAACATGGTTGACATGCACTATACTTGGATGATGATGGAATCATGTAAAATACAATTACACGACATGAATTTTTCAATGCAAACATAGATCATATGTAATTGTTAAGATAAGACTAGAGATGAAGAGTGAGATCATTACAGAGTTCTTGATATGTTGAAAAAATGAATGCAAGCTACATGGTTCAAATGGTAATCAAACCAGATGTAGATCAACATAGAAGATTCTCCACACATGTAGAGATCATTACATGACTTGGTAGAGTATATGCAGTTGTCATCGAATAATGGTGTTTAGAAGCTTATTTCACACGATAACGAGAGAATAACGTGGCCACCAAATAGAAGCTGGATGAAATGTTGATATCTTTTGCAGATCTAATGCATGAGGCCAACACTAGATAACTATAATAAAAATCAAATGTTTATTGCAAATACATAGGTCTACGCTCAATGTAAAAATGTAGTCTCATTTTTTCTCCACCTTCCTACTGTATGATAAAAAAAAAGAAAACAATTCTATTCTACATTTTCACAAGCTATCAGAGGGCTCATGAATTGGGGCAATAATAAAATCAAGCAATCCCCCTGTGAAATTTATCAGATAGCCATTGTAAAGGATCAGACACTTCTTTGATACCACTGTTAGGGATTCTAAGAGTTTGTATGTAGATTTAATACATGCACATTGATATATTTTGATCACACAATAATAATATGCTATCTAATTAATTCAACATGAGACACAATATAAATATATAGGAATATTTCCTATAACCTCTCCCCTATTTTCTCTCACCTATAAAACATCCAAACCTATTATGATATAGTGTTGTAATAAATAAAAATATATCTCAATAATACAATATTCAAACAATCTTATCGTATTAACCATACAGTTATAATAACTAATTATTTACCACCCTATAAATTTCTTGTATCAACATTATCCATAACAAAGATTATACATCAATCAAGTAAAGCATAAATTAAACCAAGGAACTTAATACTACTCACCATGGATGGAAAAATCATCACAACATGTAATTACTAAATATGAACACAAGACAATTAATAGAAATTATATCTAAATAATAAGTAAGATAAACTACATGAATACTCACAAGTAAAATAATTAACCTCAGTGAACAAAATAGTAAAAGATAAGCTCAAAATTATTTTTAAATATCATGAGATTATCTCTCCTCCATACACCATGCCCTAGCTACCGAGATATGTAAACAACATAGCTCATGAGTACCTATCCTTATAGTCACTAAAAAGACCATCAATAGTATCTAATCAATATAAGAATAATAAATACACTAAGTAATATAATTGAGTTAAATAATAATTCATCTTATAATGAATCCATGAAATAGAATTCACAAGATCATTTAATAATCAAGTGTCACTACAAAAGCTCACAATGACATCAATAATGAAACAAAAAAACATTGTGTCAATAGACAATTGAATCACTAATCATTTAGATAGATCACATAACAAACCTCAATGATATGCCACACATATAAGCTACTGAATCAAATCAATAAGAGTAATCAAATAATCCAAGAAAAATTCATTACCTGAGTCATTAAAAAATATAACAAAAAGTTTTAAGTGACAAGTATCTATGGCCATGACATCCTCCCGCACTTGAAACAATGTCATCCTTGCCACTAAAATAACAAATGATAGTGTCTTATGTATAATAATTTAATTTTACCATGTATCACTTATTTCAAATACGGCATCTGATTAGACCAAAATTTGATAAATTTCATGATTTCATAGTCTAACATTACAATGATTGAATATCTTCACTAGTTCCAACTACATCTTTTCCTATTCCAAAACCTAAAGGTGGGTCTAATACAAAACATGAGAAGTATCAGTTATGTATTCTATAAAAAATGCAACATGAAAAACATCATGAATTTAGGACAGAGAAGGAGCAAGGACTAATTGATAGGCAACATGACTAATTTTCTCCAAAATTTCAGAGGGTCCAACAAATCAAGGAGCCAATTTAGAATATTTTCCAAACTTTATTGAACTTTTATAATTTTTAAGACACCTAAAAAGCTTATCACCAACTTCAAATTCTCATGGGGACCTATTTAAATCTACATATCTTTTATGTCTATGAGAGGTAGCTTTAATATTTTATCTTATAATTTCTATTTATTTGGCATATTCTTACAAAACATTAGTTACAAAAATGGTTCTATTTTCTAAACTTTACCAATCAAGTGGATTTCTACATTTATACCCATACAAATATTCAAATGGAACCATTTTAATCATAAAATGCTGTGTTATTATAAATAAATTCAACTAAGTGTAAACAATTTTATCATTTACCTTATTGATCCATCACACACATTCTTAGCATGTCTTCTGCAATCTAATTAAGTCTTTCCATCTGAGCATCCATTTATGGGTGGTAAGAAAAACTAAATTCAATATTTTTCCAAAAGCAATAGTTAATGTTTCCCTCCAATATTAAACATATCCTCCCCCTTGGTAATAAGAAGGATTATAAGGTGTGTAGGACCTTTCCTAAGTACCTTATCCTATCTAATTATATTTTAGTTCTGTTTAGTTGGGGGATAATGGTTATGTAAGTGGTTGTTGTGGAGCTTGGTCTAGCATGGAAGAGTAGTTCTTTGACACTCAAGTGATACATTTTTTTATTCTAAAACTATCAATTATCAATAGTTGATTCTATTTTTTGATTTTTGTAGCTCCCTCTTAGAACCTTGATAGGAATCTACATATTTTCTTGTTTGATCCATATTTTGAACTCTGATCTTTGAATTAGTTATGATATTGAGGTGAAAAATCTAATGTTTGACTCTAGTTAGAAGGGAGAGCCAAAACCATAATAGTAAGTATTCCTCATTTTAATCTCAATTAATTTAGTGAATATATCTAGATTTGGTTATATGTCTAAGCCTTTTCTTGGTAAGAGACTACTTGGTTTTAGTTTTCATTATATAAAGTTCCTCTTGGAGACCAAAGCCTCCCTCTTCATTATCTTAGGTTGGGTTCCACACTAGCTTAAAAGTGGTAATTCTTAATTAATGGGACCCAGTTCAAAACCCATATATTATGGATACTTGGGCCTTCATATGTGCCCAAACTGGTTCAAGCTCCAATTAAATATTGAAAGATGGCATAGGGAAGAAAGAAGGTTCATATTTTTTTGGATAACTAATGGTGGTAGATTCTTCTTTCCAAATGACATCTATAACTAATGGTATTTATTTTTTGACTTAGTTGGGTTTAGGTCCCCTGAGGAACTTGATTGTTCCTTTTGAGACATGGGTCTCTTCTTCCTTTAGTCCAAGTAAGATTTTATCCAAACTAAATCTAACTAGTTCCTATACTAGTCAAAAGTAATCATTAATATTTCTATACTATTTCATCTTTTGGTTGGGTCAACATTTTTGTAATGGAGACTTGGGACTCCTTCTGTGCTAAGGCTAGTTCTAGAGACGATCATATTATATAATGTATGGTTACTTGGGGGTCCTGATGGTTCTTTTAGAGAATTATGCCTCTTATTTCACTAGTCTAGGTTAGTTTACACTCCATATAAAATTGTTTGGTTAATACACTAGGAAAAGGTGTTTGTTTCTCTTTCCACTATTATTCCTCCTTTAGTTGGGTCCTTTTTTCTCCTTTCACTATTGTTTCATATTTTTGGAAGGGTCCTTTTTGTCTTCCTAGTTAGTTATATCTTCTTCTATCTTATGTTTCCTAAGGGAGACCCAAAACTCCTTATGTAATCCTGTTGGGTTCCACGCTAGTCAAAAGTGGGTTTACATTAATCTAAATATTCAACGTTTTCCAAAATCTTGAAGTAAATTTTTTATCTCTACTAGAGATAATGACTTTTAGCATGACATGTAGTGATACTATTTATTTCATAAACCATTTGATAAACATGGCTACATCTTAGTTAAATTTCCATCAAAAAAATGCCCAACTTTGGTAAATTAATTTACAACAAACAAAATAGTATCATGTATGCTTTGAGAGATTGGAAAAATATCTATTAAATCAAGATAAAAAATATCCCAGTTATCTCATGTAATATTGAGAGGATATAATAGTCCTCATGTATGGTAGGGTTTAGCTTTTACATGCTGGCATTCCAAGCCTTTAACCATTAAGTCATCAAATTCATGTTTCAAACCATGAAAATGATATATATTATTTTTATGTCATGTGTCATATTTGTGACACCTAGATGAGAAAAATGTGGCACTATATATACATATTTTAATAAAACTATCTATAAATCACCTAATTTTGGCACATAAATTATATTTTGGTTCTTAAGTAGGACATCAACATACACAAAAAATTATAAAATTTCATTTTATTAGGCTCGTCAACCAAAGTTGCACTTACCTCATGGCAAAAATTCATCAAAACGTTGTTATTCTATCTTTTTAGTTATGAAATTATTATTGAAAATAGACAAGGCAAGGAGATACATATGTTAGGTGAGATCATCAACAACAAAAAACTCTCCTTGCCTTTTACATACACAATATTCATATCAAAACTATTCCAAATTTCTAACCATCTATGCTAGAGTCCATTCAGATCATCTTGGGAAAACTAGTATTCCAAGATTCAATCATCAAATTTAACCTTAAAATGCTTGCCCAAAAAAAATATTTCCATTGCTGAAGTGCATGGACAATGGAAATAAGTTTAAGGTCATGAGTAGTATAATTTTTCTCATGCTCTTTAAGTTTTTGTGACTCATAAGCCACCACTTTACCATCATATTTTAACACACCACCCACGCCTTCTTTGGATGCATCATCTCATATCGCAAAATTAACATTTAAATTTGGTACAATAAGTACATGTGTTGTTGTTAATAACTCCTTAAGCTTTTTAAAATCTTTCTCACAATCTAATGTCCAAATGAATATCTTACCCTTGTGATGTAAAGAGGTTACTGGATTGGATAATTTGGAAACATTTTCCACAACTATTCTATAATAGCTAGCCTATCCCACAAAACTACATTCATCATGTACATTTTTAGGATCATACCATTCTTGGATAGCCATAATCTTGGCTAGATCCACAAAAATACCATCCTTAGACATTATGTGACCCAAATAATGAATCTTAGATTGATAAAAAGCACATTTAGACAACTTACCAAAACATTTATGCTACCTTAACCTTTGGATAATTAAATCCAAGTGTTTCTCATGTTTAGCTGCATTCTTAGAATAGCTCAATATGTCATCAATAAAAATAAGCCCAAAATTGTTTATAAAATATCTAAATACACTATTCAATAGGTTTATAAATGTAGTAGGCACATTTTTTAGAACAAAAGGCATTTCCATAAACTCATAATGTCCATAATGAGTATAGAAAGTAGTATTATGAATGTCCTCTTCCTTAATTATCATTTGATGATAGCTTGATCTCAAGTCTATCTTATAAAAGATAGTTGCATATTTTATTTTATCAAATAGATCATCTATTCTCAACAAAAGACAATAGTTTAGTACATAATAGATATGTTGAATAAGTTTGAGATGGAAGATTGGAAGATTACAAGGTAGTTAGTAAACCTATGATCACAGGGTGTAAGTTGAGCAAGGAAGATGAGTCTCCAAAGGTAAATTAGACATAATATAGGTAAATGATTGGAAGTTTGTTGTATTTTATTACCTATAGACCTAATATTATGTAATAAATAGGTCTTGTGAGAAGGTTTCAATAAGACCCAAAGGAAAATTATCTACAAGTGGTAAAAAGGATACATATCTCAAGGGGAGTATGGAGTTTGGGTTGTGGTATCCTAAGAGCAAAGAGTTCTACTTGATAAATTGTATAGATGTAGATAGGGTAGAGAGTCTAGATGATAGGAAGAGCACTAGTAGAGGAGATTGCTTCTTAGGAGGGTGCCTAGTTTCATGGATAAGTAAGAATCGACCATCTATGGAATTATCCACTTGTGAGGATGAGTACATTACAATAGCTTCATGTTACACTCAGGTCCTATGGATGAAATAGACCTTAAAAAATTACAAAGGAAAGTATGATAGTCTTAGCCCTATCTATTATGAAAATACAAATGATATAAGAATCTCAAAGAACCTTGTCATGCACTCAAGGACTAAACACATTGCCATTAGGTATCACTTCCTAAGAGAGTAGGTAAGTCAATAAAGTGTTAAGATTGAATATGTTTCTACAAAGGATTAGATTACATACATTTTGACCAAGCCACATCCAAAGGCAACATTTGAATATCTAAGATAGGAATTAGGTGTAGTTCTTACCCCTAGTAGTCATTAAGGAAGTCAAGTGCTTATGGGGAACTAGTTAGGTTGTTCATTATCTCGAAGATTAGGTGCATAGTGCTAAGAAGATATGCATGGAGATAGGGGGAATATGTTTGTATCTTACCTCATAAAATCATAATATTATAAGTTGAGCATTTTGGTTGTAAGAGGTGTGATCTACAAAATTACAGACATCACTCTACCATTTATGTCAAAGGGGGAGAAACTTTAGAATGAGGCAGATTTTTTTAGAGAATTTTATGAAAGTGGTTTTCATCAATGACAAAGGGGGAGATTATTGAGTATCGTCATTGGTGTCAGAGGTGCATCTTACACGAGGTTGATGTCAAAGGTGACTAAGCCTAGTTGGAAATGTGTTGATGTGACAAGGGGCATTGAGAGAGTGTTATAATTGAAAGATATTATCATGAAATAGAATTTGAAGGCAAGAGAGAATTTGAAGGCAACTAATGTTTATGTTTGCATGATGGTATAGGTCATTAATGTAAAAGCTATATAGGAAGCCTAGTCATGACATGAAGAGGTATGTGCATGAAAATGAATGAACATAGTCATGATAAGGTATTTTTGCACTATTTAAGTATGAGATAAAATAATTTAATCATTAATTAGAGTTTAAAAGTGAGCCTATAGGGGTAGGACCTTCAGACTAAGCCTACACCTAGACCTCTCTTAGAGATTGCTTGGCCTAATGAGGTTTGAAGATCATATTTCAAGGTAAGTATGCATATTTGAACCTGGGAAAAGGTAATATAAGTTTATATAGGCATTTTCACAATGTTTGAGGTCATCATTTGAAATAAATTATAGGAAACACTATTTTAGGCCTTCTCAAGTTCATAAAATGAGGTCTCAAGACCTGAGAAGCACTTTCAGATATTCATTGGCATGCGTAACCAATGCATGAGAACTTGGGATGTTAAGGAGAGATGGGGAAGGGTTATATAATGTTAATATCTCCAAGAATTGGTTTTGGATTTAAGGGTTAGTCCTTTAGGAACAATCGTTAACATTAAAACCTGTGTTAAACCTCATTAAAACCCTAATAAGGACCCAATGTGATAGATATTATTCAAAATAGAATATAATGGTCTCAAATTCATATAAAAACTATTGGATCATATATTAAACTCTCATAGGTACTTATAGGTGGTGGTGGTCAGTCAAATGAGAGAGAAAATACACAAATATAGGCTTATTTTTGAATAAGTTTATGTAGATCTCAAAAATTGCATTGGTCAAGAAAAGAAAAAAGATGGAAGAAGAATATAGAAACTAATAATTCATTCCCATGATGGTTTATATATAGTTTCCATCCTTCAAGTATGATAAATTGGTCATCCAATTTATCCATTTGTAGATAGACCTAATGACATGAACAATGAAAAACCCAAGTAGATGTGAGAAGATCAATTAGAGGTTTTGAACATGTCTGTTTGATGAAACAAAGTGCATGAAGAGTATATTTATGACTTTTAACTAATTTTCATGCCTTTAAGAAGTTTTTGAGGTGATTTATAGGTAAGGGTAGGAGTCTATATCTCCTCAATGATCTGGTTCTAAACTTAACTAGTCACATTCATAGGCTAGGCTTTGTCTTGGTGTTCTCATCACCAACCCAACCTTTCACTTCAATGACTAGGCTTAAAAAAATTCTTATCATTTTACCTATTCCTTTTACACTTTAAAACACTTAAATATTAAATTATTATTTTTTCATTCCATTCACACTCATTCTCTAAATCAAGGCATTCATTCTTTCTCAAACTTCCTCTCATTCTTCCACTAGCTTATCAACTAGACAACTCTCTTAGGTCTCAAGGACCAAATCCTTATTCAAGTTTAAATATATCAATATTTTATCATGGATGGTATTTTGTGATCATATCACACCTTAGTTAACCCATTTTAACTACTAAATCACCCTTAAATACTCCTTTCCACACAACATGCTCAACATGACTTCTTTAGGCTTGTAGCCTTTTTTTTTTGACATTTATCCTTGGTTTGAAAATTATATAACATTTATTTGAGATTTAATAATTTATTTTACAACCCTTTATCTTTATATATATTATCGTGAATATTCAAACCCCACCTCCATTTTTAGACACCTTTTCTCTGACTAGGATAGACCTAATTAGACCTATTAGTCCTATTCCATACACACAATCTTGATTCCATACCGTATGGATATGGAAAAAATATAAAACATAAAAAATATTATATAGGTCATTTAAATAAATCATAATATGAAATATCACTTATTTTATGTGGTTTAATCAAAAGATATGGGGATTTGTAGTTCAAACCCCTAACTTGCCCTTAAACCTTAACTGTGTAGGCTGAGAGGCTATTAATTTCCATTTATTGAGTCATAAAATGTCTATTTTAATCTCCTCTGTATATAAAACTAAATTATATCTCTTACTTTCCTCTATCAACACTTCTAATGTCTAAAATATAGGGTTTATGTATGTTATTGACAACTATGTAAGGACTGAGAATGATAACATTACCATACTTTTTTTAAGAACCCCTTCAAGTATATAAAGACCTTATAAAGGTATATTTTAACCCCATACACCTTAATAAGTGGATTTGACATCTTTATCAATCCTATTTAGGCATGTGTTGATCAGAATGCATGTTATATACTTGTTTGACTACATTTGTAGGAGCTTTAACAATTTGTTTACTTTCATGGAACTTCAAGGTTTATAATAGGTTTGTACCATTAATTATTAACCCTATTAAAAAACTAAAATTTCATTAAAAATTTCCCATTATCTTCTTCACATACACATACTTCTTCCCAAGGACTGATTGTGTCATTACAAAATGTAGACTATGTAAATGTTTGGAGCCCAATTATCTTCAAAAGGTGCTAACTCTCATTCTCAACCATTAAAAAATCATCCCTTTCATATATTTACTTCAATAAATCCTTTAAATCATTCTCACTTCTTTATCCAAATGTATTATCCTTCCAACACCTTCTAAGATAGGGTCTTATCTTATGCACTCAAGGTTTGCTTTATGTGAACATAGTGTTAACTGCACAATAGGGGTCTATTCCTTATAGTGGAATATGTATTGAATCTAACCAATTTAACTACATTATAATTAACTAAAACTAAATCCAAAGTGTTCACACTTTCATCTACCAAATTCCATCTCATCATAGCTACAATTTACACCTCAACAACAACCCTACATCCCTTAACTATGATAGGTGTATAGCAAGGGTTATGAACTAAATTGTCTATGTTTTTGAATCCTTATAATGTTTTCACAACATGAAACCAAATGGAACCAAACATCTCAAGGATACTATACCTTGGGATTTTTATTTCTTGATATCCTTCCCCAAACTCCATTACCACCTTCTTAGGTCTTAACTACAACTCTTTAATCATTGTTATGAAGTTGTAACCATGTATATGAAAGGTCTATATATGTATTAATGGGTTAATATTAAACAAAATCAAAACAAATAATAATCCAATTATATTTAAGAGAAAATAATACACTAGCAAACTTATCTTTATTCATTTGAAAGATCAATTATTACCACACAGTCCATGAAGGACTTGATCTTCTCTCTTGAGAGGATTTTTTTATCTTTCCTCATTATCTAATCCTCCTCCATTTTCATGGAGAATTATCTCCTTTCCTATTCTCTCATCTACACAAAACTAACTTACCACATTTTAATTCTACCAAATCCAACATTGGTTATTTAGTTAGTTACAAAACAAAACTTCCTTTCTTGTCAACCCAATGTATGGGTGAGGGTTATCTTACTAAAACATGACCTCCACCTTATAAATTAACATGTATGAATTTTAATAACTTTTTAAATGACTTTATTTGACCCCTTAACCTCACTTTAATAATCTAATCACCCCTTACATGCATTTAACCCTCCTAGACTCAATTAAAATCTTTGAATTTTCAAATTCCCTATTTTGGAGGGAAAACTCCTAAAAGACATAAAACACACTTTGAGACTTAAAATAAACTTTAATAAAAAAAAATGGACCTTAAAAGGTCTCACACTCAAATTGACACCCAAAACATTACTAAATTTGACCCCTATTGCTAATAACACAAAAATGAAGTCTTGTAGCTTGATGATCCTACATCATACTCCCTAGGAGGGAGAAAACTTGTGATACCAACTTTATTTCTTGCCTTAAAATTCAGAATTTGAGGTTCCTTCATACTAAAAATATTATTTATCCTTCTTTTTTGTTCCTTTCTTTTTTCCAAACTCTTCGATTTATTCTTTTTTGAATTTGTCTAGTCTTCTTTTCCATGCATCTTCCACCTCTATGAGGTGTTCCAACTATTGTACCTATATGTCTGCTGCATTTTACACCTTTTATAAGTCACTTTAAACCTCATCATAATCATATGCAACTAGATAGGTCTTATTATTCTTTCTCATGCTTGTTTCATGGCTTGCTTCTTCATGGTTTTCGCTTGATGCTTGTTTACTTAATGATGTTGCTTCTTGGTTATGTTATTATCTTATTTCTTAGTCTCTAATGGGTTATAATTCATGTCAATTTATATAATTTTCTTCATTACAATGTCTTTTCCTACCTCTATTTCACATTCCTTCCCTACCTAATGCCTCTTTCTATAATCTTGCTCATTTTGTAAGAGAAAATTCTTGTTCCTTTCATCCTCAACATAGTACAAGGTTATTTGACACATTTTTGAATTTTGGTCCACATTTCTCTTCATCCTCTTAGATAAATTTATCTTTATCTTATCCTTGTAATTTATCATTTATGAGACTCATATCAACCTACTTTAAATTCATACCCTGTATGTTAAGCACTCTTTGAGGTGTCTCATTTTCACCTTGTATTTATACACACTCATGCATCAAGACAATTATTTCCATGTACAAGAGATGTTCATTACTGAAATCAACATCATACTCATCATCATAAAAAAATTTGAAAACAAATCTTGGGAATACTTATCTTCATTAATGAATTCATCTTCTTGCTTACATGGCTATATCTTCACTTCTTTGGCTTGATTTTCTTACACCATGTCTCTTATTTGATTTATAGACTTTTACTTTTATTCAATATTCATGCTTTCTTGGAATACACCTACAATATGATCCTATTGTACTCTTTTCATGCTATTTTCCACCCATTTGATGTCTTATAAATTCTTGGTCTACCACTTGCTTCTCATTTCATCTCCTTCATGATTATTTCTTTAGTTATCTACCATGCCATCTTGGCATTATTTTACATTTATATTTTATTTCCACATTTGTGATTGATTTACACCTATGCCTTTTCCTTGTTTGACCTCTTACTTGAGGTTCACCCCTTCCTTCTCAATACCTATTTATTTCAGCCATTTAGGCCATAAATATATATGCCCTTGTTATCACCTTGAGGGCTGAAATTTGTCTGTATTTATCTCAATCTACATATTATTCTCTTATTTTTCACATATGAAATCAAAATAAACACTTAGACATTCTTTTACCCCCAAGGATGACTGTTTCAAGCTTATGTATTCATTCATGTCTTCAAGGGTAACCTTCCTGTCTTCTTGGGGAACCATCTCTTTGGTTTAAGTTGTTATACTTTTCCATGCATCATATTATTATTATTACACTTCATCTTAAACAAGTGGAATGTCTTCAATCTCCATCACTTTGTCTTCTACAAAAAGTTCTATTTCTTTGTCATCCTCTTTCCACTTGATGGGTGATGTTCTTGACCCATACTTCATCAAAATTTAGGCCTCATGATTGGCCCTCACCAATTATTTATTCATACTTTCATACACAAACTTAAAATAAATGTTAGCATATAAAAGGATAGACCACATAGTCTCCTTGAATGTTATTTACATAGACACTCTCCATCTTCTCTTCTTGTCTTCACTCTCAAGTGCTCATCTTGGAAATTCTATCTTATTCTTATTATCTTCAATGGGAAACTTATTATCTATCTCTTTATCTTGTTTCTCACTTGGAAACATATCACTCCTCATGCCTCTTTGGGCTGTCCTCTCTTTCTTCTATTCATCTCTCAAGACACTCATATTGTGCCTTCCCTCTTTCATAAGTGACTTTAGTGGCCACTTCACATTTATTCTCACATTATAGCCAATACATTGTCTTTATTGTCATTTCAATAGCTTCACCATGAGATTTATCTTCTCAATAATCTTTCCCAATTCTCTTCTCATGTCTTCCACTTCTCTTTCTACACCCATCTTCTCACTTTGTCCTTGCTTTCTAAGCCTATTTAGACCTTCCTCTTATCAATATTATCAATATTACCTTTTAGACAACTATTGAGAATTTTATCTTATTTTAGTCCTCTATAAAAGACTTATCATTATCCTTATTGACTCTCTATTGGAGTCCTTCCTTTTTCTTTCTCACTTGAGATCCAATGCTCTTTCTTCCCTTTACCTTCTCTAGTCCTTTATTGACTAGTTTCTAGTCCTTCTCATAGGAATTTAGGGATTTTATTTATCTCTTCATAAATATAATGTTACTCTATTCTAACATTAATATATCATACCTGATTCTCTCTCAATACCCTTCAAGGTGGAATCTCATGCATACCTCATAACATATCTCCTTAATCTCAAATAGAAAAGTTTTAAATAACTCAAAACAAAAATTTATCCAACCTTACCTTTATTTGATAATAAATGATGTAGAGATAATGGGGAAAATTAATTATCACCTCAATGATCTGGTTTTAGACTTAACTGGTCACATTCACAAGCTAGGCTTTATCTTGGTGTTGTCATCACCAACCCAATCTTTCACTTCAATGTCTAGGCTTAACAAATTTATTATACTTTGACCTATTCCTTGTGAAATTGAATAAACTTAAATATTTAATTATTATTTTCTCATGCCATTCCCACTCATTATCTAACTTGGGGCATTCATTCTTTCTCATATTTCCTCTCATTCTTCCACTAGCTTCTCAACTAGACAACTCTCTTAGGTCTCAAGAACCAAATCTTGATTCAATTTTCAATAGCTCAATATTTTGTCATGGATTTTCCTAGGTGATATTATCACACCTTAATTAACCCATTAAATCTTCCAAATCACCCTTAAACACTACTTTTCACACAACATGCTCACCATGATTTCTCTAGGCTTATAGCTATTTTTGACATTTCTCCTTGGTTTAACCATTATATAACCTTTATTGGAGATATATGAATTGATTTTACCACCCTTTATCTTCATATAACTTCTCATGAAGTTTCAAGACCCACCTCTATTGCTAGGTACTTTTTCTCTCACTAGGATAGACCTAATTAGGCATATTATTCCTATTCCATACCCAAAATTTTTATTTCATACTGTACAAAAGAGTAAACAACTTAAAGCATCCATAATATTTTAAATAAAATTTAATTATGTTATAATATGAAATTTTAGTTATTTTGGGTGGTTTAATAAAAATATATGGGCATTTATAATTCAAAACCCTAGCTTGCCCTTAAACCCTGACTGTGCAGGTAAAGAGGTTATTAATTTCCATTTATTGACTCATACAAAGTGTCAAACGTATAAATTACCATGTAAAAGTCTATTTTTATCTCTCCTCTCTATCCAACTAAATTATATCTCTTTTTTCTCTGTTAACACTTTTAATGACTAAAATATAGGGTTTTTTACATGTTGACAATTGTGTAAGGATGGAGAATGATAACATTACCATACTTTTATTTATAAATAAATTCAATAATCTCAAGAAATTATCAAGATATATTTAAACCCCATGAAATTTCCTAAGTGGATTAGAGATCTCATACAATCCTATTAAGGCATGTGTTGATCAAAATGCAAGTTTTGTACCTATTTGACTACCTGTGTAGGAGCTTTAATAATTTGTTTACTTTCAAGGAACTTCAGGTTTTCTAAGAGGTTTATCCCATTCCTTATTCAACCTATTTACAAACCAATATTTCATCAAATATTACCTAGTATCTTCTTCACGTATACTCACTTCTTCCCAAGGATTGACTATGTCAACATAAAATGTAGACTGCATAAATGTTTAGGGCCTATTTATCTTCAAAAAGTGCTAATTATCCTTCTCAATCATTACAAAATCTTCCATTTCATATATTTCCATAAATAAATCCTTGATATCACTCTCACTTCTTTCTCCAAATTTATTTTCCTTCCAATGCCTTTTAAGATAGGGTCTCATTCTATGCACTCAGGGTTTTCCTTCATGTGAAATGGGTGCTAACTGCACAATAGGGTTATATTCCTTATAGTGGACTATGCATTGAATCTAAAAAATTTAAATAAATTACAATTAATTAACACTCCATACAAAGTGTTCACACTTTCATCTACTAAATGCCATCTCATCATAACTATAGTTTACACCTTAAAACATAACAACAACCCTACATCCCTTGACTGTGATAGGTGTATATCGAGGGTTATGAACTTGTCTATGTTTTTGAATCCTGAGAAAATTTTCACAACATGAAACTAAATTTAATCAAACATCTCAGGGATATTATACATTATAAGTTTTCTTTCTTGATATCCTTCCCCAAACTCTATTACCACCTTCTTAGGTATTAACTGCAAGTCTATATTCATTTTTTCCAAGACGTAACCCTGCATATAAAAGGTCTATATATGGATTTATGGGTTCATATTAAATAAAATAAAAACAAATGAAAATCCAACTATCTTTAAGGGGAACAAATAAATTATAAAACTTATCTTTATTCATTTTAAAGATCAATTATTACAACATAGTCCATGAAGAACTTGATCATCTCCCTTGAGAGGATTTTTTTATCTTTCCTCATTATTTGATCTTCATCCATTTTCTTGGAGAAATATCTCCTTTCCTATTATATCCTATACATAAAAAAATTTACTACCTTTTAATTCTACCAGCTCTAATGTTGGTTATTTAGTTATTTACAAAACAAAACTTCCTTTCTTATCAACCCAATGTATGGGTGAGGGTTATCTTACTAAAACATGACCTCCACCTTATAACTTAACATGTATGACTTATAATCACCCTTTAAATGTATTAATTAGGCACATTAACCCCACTTTACTCATATAATCACTTCTTACATGAATTTTACCCTCCTAAACTGAATTCAAATATCTGAATTTTCAAATTCCCTATTTTGGAGGGAAACTCCTAAAAGCCATATAACACACTTTAAGGACTCTAAATGGACTCTAAGATAACAAATACACATTAAAATGTCTCACACTCACATTGAGAAAAAAAATTAACCAAATTTGACCCCTATTTATAATAAAACATAAATGAAGTCTTCTAGCTTGATGCTCCTACATTAAAAGGTAAGTAAATATGATGAAAAAGTTACTCATAGAATGACTTATCTGGTTTAGATAAGACAGTGTGATATAAGGTCAAGAAAGTGGTCTACAAGAAAAATATTTTAAAATATACCATATGATATTTATATCTAAGGATGGTCTATAGATTTCATAGGACCATATACATGCATCATAAATCGTGATAATTATCTACACTAGTGTTAGATATTTGAGTCACCATGTCTGGTCTTTGAGGTAAATTAGTAGTTATGAGTGAGTGAGTTATAAAAATGTTCCTGAGCCTTTCTCTCTTGAGTGTAAGTGTTACAAAAATTTGGTGATGACCTTGAAGTCATAGAGTACTTGTATACATGTTTCATTAGTCATATTTCAGAAAATTAAGGGTGTTTAAGATTCATTCTTGCAAGACAAACTTCTGAGGCATATAAGCCTAATAGGGAAGTTTATCCTAAAAGAACTTTTATGGTCTGAACAAAAGATACTTGTTTAACCAAGAATAAATTTTTTTAGTATAGGTAATTGTATAAGTTACTCAATGGTTTTAGTTGTTAGATAAATCCATTTGGGCCTAAGAGGATCAAGCTTTGATGATAAGAAGATAGACCTAATTTAATTAGGTCTCTGTAAGACCTAAATGATAAATGAGGCCTAATCGAGTTGTTGTTAACCAAAAAGGGTCCAAATTTAATTTTAATCATGTTGATGAGATTTTATAAAACCTATTGAATGGAAAAACTAAGAGGTTAAAGGTGTCATTTTGACCAAGTGGTTTGTGACCATGAGAATGGTATATATACAAGGTAATTTTAGGCCTTTTGGATGTAAGGAATATAAAAAAATAAAATATTTATTAGTAGAGAAGAAGGAGGTCTTGAAATGAGACAATAATAGTATAGAAAATATTTGGTAATAAAAATTGATTAGGTGGTTTAGTTCGTGCTTGTTTGCAAGTGGGTGTTTGTTAAAGCCTAGTCAAGTGGGTGCTTGACTTCATTAGGGTTGGTGCTCTAGGTTGAGTTGGTGATCGACAAAATTTGACCTTTTTATTTATAGGAATATAATACATTTGTATATATCATAGTGGGTTTTCTTCCCCTTGAGGGTTTCTAACTCATATTTTTTTTCTTGTGTTATGCTCATGTGAATGACTCTTTATGCATTGTTATATCATTGTATTGCTTTGATGGTTCAAGGAATATTAAAGTATTATTGAAATAAAGTTTTAAATAGTGATTCACCCACATCTTATTGATTATTATTCCAAAAAATATACATATATTATAATAGTTATATAATTTAAAATAATCGATACTAGATCTTAAAAATGAAATTTCCATTGAATTTAAACTCGTTATTCCTCTACAGTCCATTAAAGTGATTCTAAAGTCAAATAAAGTTGTATTTATCAAGTTTTTAGATTTATCTAGGTTAACATGTGAATAATAAAGTCGGTAATATATGTGTACAATATATTTCATTCAAATTATTACAAAAAATATATTAATAACTTTAATTTATATACATTTTAGGCTTGTTTCTAGTATATAGTAAAAAAATAGGCCTTTTATAGTCATAAAAGGTTAATTTTTATCATATATTATTATTGTTCAAGGTGTTTAAATTATTTAAATAGAATTAAAATGGTTTTTAAGAAAATATAAAATTTTAAATATTTTAAAATAGGTCTTAAAATTCAAAGTATCCATTATTGAGTTGTCTCAGCCTATGTACATGCCTGCTAAGGTTTAAAGGACAAAAATCACTATATCTTAAAAATTAAACTCTAAAATTGCATGGTATTTTTTGGATAGGTTTTTTAGGTTTTTATTGAATTTTTTAAAGTTTTTTAGGAATATAGATCAATATATTTAAAAATCTTAGACTATAAGTCTAGAAAAAAGATTATTTAGAGTATTAGAAACACTAAAATCATCATAACTTGAAAATAACATGTCAAAATACAATGAAATTTTTTATAATGGGTCACAAGGATGTATGTGAAGTTTTAAAAGTTTTTTTTAGTTTTTAACAATAATTGTAATGAGTCTTTAAATAATATTAGTTGAATAGGTATAATTATAAGGCTAGAAACCTTGTTTTAGTGTTTTCTTGCATTATCAAATTGGATAAAGGTGAAAATGAATTTAATGAGTTGATAAAAATAAATTGAATGTGTAAAATTCATTTTTGGTATAAATTATCCTTTTTTTTTAATATTATAAGTCAATAAGGTTTGTAGGCCTAATCTCTCTCTCCTAAGTGAATTACAAGTTTTATCTTCATTAAACATCTCCATCATTTTTGGTATCAAATAAAGATTTTGTTGTAATTAAGAGGTGAATTAAGGATAAATGTTTAATTTATAAGAGTGGATATATATTTTTTAAAAATAAACTTGAAATAAAGTGCAAGAATGACACTTAAAAGAGTGGTTATAGGTGGTACTAGAGGATGTCTAAGAAGACAACCAAGAGATGTATTGCTAGAGGAGATAAGAAACATGCAAGAAAATTTGGAGGAAATATAAATTACTTAGAGAAGAGGTGTTTTGATAGGATATGTGAGTGAAGCATAGAAATAACCACCAAAATAGGTTTCATAATAAGAAGATGAAGAGAGATTGGAAGAAAGACTCTTGAAAATAAACATAAGAATAGGTTCCAAACCTAAATTGGAGGTTCCAATATATGGAAGAAGCCTAAATTTTGAAGAATTGGTACATTAGGTAGTTATAATGGATAAATATTTTTAATTTAAAGGAATATATAAAGACAAGAAGGTCAAGTTTACTTGTATAAGTTTTAATAGACATGCATCTCTTTGGTAGGATACTATTCAAAAGGAAATAAACAAATGAGGTAAAGAGAAATTCAGGTCATGGGATAAAATGGTAATAAAAATCAAATCCAAATTCATGCTTGTAGACTACCAGACAAATTTTTTCAAGAAAATTCAAAACTTGAAGTAGAAAAACATGAGTGTAAATTACTACACTAAAGAATTATACAAGTTTATAATCAGATTAGGTCATGTAGAAGAAGGTGCTGAGAAAGAAAGATACATAAATGGTTTGATGTTTAGTATCCAAGGTGAGATTAGTTTGTTGTTACCAAAATTAGTTGAATAATATTATTAGTTTACTCTCAAGGCTGAAGGGAATTTGTGAGAAGACAAACTCAACAATCTAGAGGAAGAGGCAGAAATTTTAGAGTTAGAGGACATTAGGGTGACATAATTTAGTTGAAGGCTTATAATGAATAAACAAGAAAATATCAAGGTCATGGTAATAGTACAAGAGGTGGATATTAAAAAAAAATGAATAAGGCCATATACAAGTAGTATGGGAGAATAATTTTGGGTAAAATTCTTCAAATGTAATAGGTATGTTGGTCATAGGGAATATGAATGTCTTAAGTGTATAAAAATAAGCCATACAAGAACTAAAGGAAACAATCAAGTTATTCAAGTTGAAGAAAAAAATGTAGGATCACCATCACACATTGAATAAACTAAAGTTGGAGACTATTTATTGCTAAAGAAATTAATACTAAATCCAAACAAGGAGGTGGAGGAACCAACCCAATGAAATATTTTATCTAGGACTACATGTAAATCCAAACGTAAGTGTTGTAAGGTTACCAATAATATTGGTAGTATAAATAACTTGGTTTCTTAAAAAATGCTTGAAAATATAGGATTGAGAAGATTGATACATCCTACACTATATAAGATATGTTGGCTAAAAAAATAAATCAAATACTAGTTAATGATAAATATCAAGTCGATATTCATATTGGTAGCTATAAGGATGAATTAATTTGTGATATCATTCATTTGGATGTTTTCCATGTGTTATTGAGTATACCTTGGTAGTTTTATATGAGGGCTATACATGATTAAAATAGTCATAGTTATACATTAGATAAATATGACAAGAAGTATACCTTGATACAATTGAAAGATGGTAATGAAGTAGTTGAAAACAATCCTAAGTTATTCTTAGTGAGTGCTAGAGAGTTATTTCAACTAATAAAAAAGATGTTTATTATGAAGAACCCAAAATTCATTTTAAAAAATAAAAAGGATAAATAAAGTTGTGAGCAACCCATAGAGGAAGGAGTTCTCATAAAGGAGAAGATAGATGTGATAGAGTTAGAGAAAGAAGATGGAAATTATGTAGAATAGCAGATAGAGGAAGAGATAATCCAAGTAGAGATACATGGTTCCATGGTGGAAAAATTGTATTTAGAGGTTATGAAAGAAATTTCACACAAGAAGATAATTGAGAAGGTTAATCTATAAAAATTAATTGAATTCAGAGTTGTGATTGAGAAGAATATAGCCTTGGGGATGGATGATATAGACCTTTTAAAATCTCATTGTGAGAGTGGAAAACATGATAAGAATGATATAATTGGAGAATGGTTAGACACCATGCCTTTTAATCATGATTAAATGGTTTATAAGGTGAATGAGATAAATCTTATTTTCCATAATATGTTTGTGCATTAAGTAGGTATAGCCATGCATAAGATAGAAAAGATAATGACCAAGATTGGAACAGTCCAACATGTTAATTGGTATGAAAGGTGGAGTGAAGAATATGGCCAAGTGATTAATATGGTATAAGTGATTGGATATTAGTTGGTATTGATGTGATAGCCAATGTAGAGGGTCTTTAAGATATTTTGGAGATAAAAGAGTTTGATAGAGATTCTCAAGGGGATATGCAGGTGAAGGCTCAATTTTAACCAATTGAAGAATAATGACATCTTAAATTTGTTGGAAAAGGATTTGGGAAGCCAAATATTGACATGGATCAAGATTATAAAATGGTTAAGGATGGACTAAAACAACATCAGAGACATCATGAGCTAGAGGTCATGCATACTTTTAAACTCATGGAGCCTGATGTAGGAGCATAAGATTAGAAGAATCATTTTTGTTATTTTTGTTTTGATTTTATATTTTATTAGGGTTATGATGTATTTTTAATTCATTTATGATTTTTATAAATTTATAAATTTCCAAAATCTATCTATTTTAGCTGGCTTTCCATTTCCTTGCCAAAATTACTTATTTGAAAATTTGAATTTGTAAATAACATTTGAAGGGTCTTTATCATCTCCTAGTAAAACCATATTTTAAGGGATAAATAAAAGTATTAAATATATTTTTGAAAATTAATAATGTCTTAAATAGTGGTTGACCATGTAAAACTCACATAATTTTAAGGCTTAAGTTGGGTTAAGGGGTTACTAAGTTAGATAGTTTTGAGATAAATACAGAGCTTTAAAATGAAAAATGGAAAAGGAGGAGATAGAGGAGGTGTGTGTTAATGTAGATAATAGAAGAGGATAAACATTAAATAGTAAAAGGTACTAAAAAATCAAATATTTAGAAAAATTAAAGAGAAAAGTCTATGAAACAAGCTTAAAAACATGTCTATGTAATGTTTTGTGCATAAAAACAATGAATGTGTGTATTTTTAGATAATATGATTAAATTTAAATATTATAACATATTTAAATGAGTGATTTTTTTAAATCACTTTTTATTTCTTGTAAGGGTATTATTTTATGTTTCAGGCTCAAAAGAAGATAGGATAGGTCCTCTATAGTCAAATAAAGGTTGTAACAGTCAAGTAAAGTCATCTTTCATCACTTTTTAAGATTGGTTGATAGATAAATTCAAGAGAAAAGTAAATATACATGTTTTATAAGGATTTTAAAATTGAAAATAATCCAAAATATATCTTAAATGTGAAATTTCCATTGAATTTTAATTTACTACCCCTAATTAGTCCAAAAAAGTGATTCTACAGTAACGAAAAATTATATTTTTTAGGTTTTTGGATTTATCTAGGTGAAAATGTGAATAATAAAGTATTAAATATGTAGGTATAGTATATTTCCATAAAATTATTCAAAACAATATCTTAATAACTATATTGTCTATACATTTTATGCTTATTACCGGTATATAGTTAAAGACAAGGTCTTTTACAATTGTAAAAAGTTGATTTTTATCATCTTATAATATTTTTAAAGGAGTATAAATGATTGAAAGAGTAGTATAATGATGGGGAAAACCATATGAAATTTAAAATATTTTAAAATAGTTCTTAAAATTTAAATTATCTATTATTAAGTACTCTAAATCTATTTACAAGTTTGCTAAGGTTTAGAGGACAAAAAATCACTATATCTTGAAAATTAACACTTAAAATTGCATGAAATTTTGTGGAGAAGTTTTTTAGGTTGGTTTTGAAGGTTTTAAAGTGGTAAATACATACATACATACATACATACATACATACATACATACATACATATATATATATATATATATATATATATATATATATATATATATATATATATATCTGTGTGTGTGTGTGTGTAGGCTTAAAACTCAAGATTTAAAAAAATGCAAACTATAGGTATAAAAGAGGGCTTATTTAGGGTGCTAGACAAACTAAAATCATCATAACATGAAAATGATCCATAAAAATTCAATGAAACTTTGTATAATGGTGAAATATGATGTATGTGAAGTGTTAAATTTTATTTTGGAGTTTTTTACTACTATTATAAATATTTATTGAATAATATGAGTTTAGCAGTCCTAATTATAAAGCTAGAAACCTTGTTTTAGTGTGTTCTTAAGTTTTCAAGAATGGATAAAGGTAAAAATGAATATAATTAGTTGAGAAAACACCAAGTGAATTTGGAAAATGAATTTTTGGTATAAATATATATATTTTTTAACATTATCAATCAATAAGCCTTGTAAGCCTAATCTCTCTTGCTTAAGCAAATTTCAAATTTCATCTTCCTTAACCCTCTCCATTAGGAATTAAAAAAAATTCAAGCAATGGGAAGGAGAATAAAAAAGGTGAAAGGACTATCCATTGAGTTTTGGGATTAATCTATATCAAGAACCTTATACTTTCTGAATATAGGTCCAAATAAGAGTGTTTGTGATATTATCCATCAAAAATCATAGAGGAACCAAAAGCCAAGCATTGAACACCTTAGAATTTTATGATGTGTTACATATGCACATGTGTACAAGAAAAGGAGAATAATGATGGATGATGACTGAAGAAAATACATTTTATCTAAAAAAGTGAGTAATCAAAATCTTACAACTATATAATCTAGTCACCAAGGAGACAATAATTAATTAGGACATTTAGTTTATTGAGGATGCATAATGGAAATATAGACAAGAGAATCAACAAGTGAAAATAAGGGATTATGGAACCTTTATTGAAACTAAACCACTAAGTGGTACAACCACTAATACACTACATTGGAGTCTTATTTCACAAAGGACTAATTCATATAGTAGGATTAGCCTATAAAGAGCCCAATGAAAATCTCATGAGAGGAAATCATCATCCTCCAACTCAAATCAACACTTACAAAGGCTAAAGAGATTTATATATGAGTAGTCAAGGTATAAATAAAATGAGGATGAACCTTTGAATTTTACTCTATTTTTAGCAGTTGATCATATATATTTTAAAGATGTAATTAAGTAAATAAAGTGGTGTGAATCAATTGATGATGAAATGCATGAAATTAAGAGAATCAAAAATGGGAACCAACAGATATTCCAATAGAAAAAAAGGTCATAGGTTTCAAGTGGGTGTATAAAACCAATGTTAATCTAGAGGGAAATATTATAAGACCCAAGGAAAGGCTAGTTATTAAAGGATACAAGTAATGAACCAAACATGACTATAATGACACATTTGCTATGTATCAAGGATAGAGATGGTGAGATTTATCATTTCAATAGATATTCAACATTGGTGGAAGTTGCATAAAATGGTATTCAAATCAAGTTTCTTAAATGGATTTTTAGAAGAAGAGACATATGTGGGACATCCATCTAGTTATTATATGTTAGGGCATGAAAACAAGCTGTATAAGATGAAGAAAGAAGTGTATGGGCTAAATAAATCACCAAGGGTGTGGTACAACCAAATAGATTAATGATAGTTTAGAAATGTCTTTATCAAAAGTAGTTGTGAAATCACTCTTTACATCAAGATGAATAAAAAAGGTATTCTACTTATTGTTTATTTGTAGGTAACTTAATATTAATGAGAAATGTAAATTAGTCCTTATAAAAGTTCAAAATATCCATGAATAAGGAGTTTAAGATGATTGATTTATGTTTGTTAAATTATTTTCTTGGAAATAAGGTCAAGTAAATGGAAGATTGAATTTTTGTGTTTCAAGCCAATTATGTAAAAGAAAAATCTGAGAGCTTTATAATGTTGGATAGTAAACCAACATCAACACTTGTTGAAACAATTTTTAAAATAGAAAAAGGAATATTGGATCAATAATTTTTCCCACATTGTACAAGAGCTTGGTAGGAATCTTGATGTGTTTTACTATGACTAGACTAAATATCATGTATACAAGTAGCCTGATTTCTAGATCCATGGATACACCAAAAGACACACACTGACAATCATGAAAAGTGATCATTAGGTATGTTAATGGAAAAAGAGGATAATTTTTTATGCAATGGTAGATGAATTTCAATGAGTTGAATATAATGAAAGTGATTGAACTAATAGTCTTGATGATAGAAAGAACACATCTATATATGTGTTCCATATGGGGTCAAGAGTCATTTCATAGGGTTCAAAGAAGAAAACCATTGTCTCACTTTCTATAGGTGAAGGTGAGTTTATAGATTAAAATTAATTAATATTCCAATCAATATGGATTAGTATAATCTTATCATATTTTGTTGAATAGAAACAAGGAGCATCAACATTCTTTTGTGCTAGCATATATTCCATTGTTTTGTCAAAGAATCTTATTTCTCATGGAAGAAGTAGACATATAGCAATAAAGTATCATTTTATTAGATAATTTGTTTTGAAAGGTGAGATTGAACATAAAAGTTTCAATTCTTAGCAAAAACTCATTGACATATATGCCAAGGCATTTTCAAAAGAACATTTTGAGCATTTAAGAGATTTTTTAGGTGTGTTATATGGTGGTAGTTGAGATTAAGACAGAGTGTAGAAATTTTTAATCTCACTTACCCCCACCATCCACTTACCTCGAAAGTTTTTGGAATATAATCTCAACTCCACAACAAATATTATATTTTGTGATCTAGGTTATTAGAATGTTAATGCATAACCAAGTAAGTTAGGGTAATGTTAGTGTGGAAAAAAATATTTAAGTGGGAAATAAAATATGTTAGTCAAATATTAGGTGGTATTAAAATATGTTAGTGGAGGATAATGCAAGTCAGTCAGTTGTGAGTGGAGTCTTGTGGATGAAGAAAATAATTTCTAGAAAGGAAGTAACTCAAGTTTATTATCCATAGTATTTTGTGTGTGTGTGTTTGTTAATTGTTATATACAATAGTATAAAGTCTTGTTTCATTTTCCTTAGCACTCACATTAAAGGTTAGATATCATATATGAATCCTTTAGACTCCTAATTCCATTCCCTCCCTTTATCATCCATGAAATATTATCCAATGTGATGCTTAATATAATTCAAATCAAATAGAGAAGAGGGATAAAATAACTTATGTCAGTCATCATCATTCACAAGTCCCATAAATCCATTTGAAAATTTTTATTTCTAATCTTCAATCTGAATGGATTTATTTCTATAATTTTCTCTAATCCCAAATTTATAAAGCTTGATGATATTTTGCATACTATTTTAAGTATGTTTCACCATGTAATAGTATCCAAAGAAAAAAAGAATTCAAATATAAACACTAATGAGCAGGGGAAGCAAAGAAGTTTCTATTGAAAAATGAATCAAAAAATTAGTGGAGCATAGATTACATAATACCTAGATAAGGCACAAATATCTACGCTATCATTTAATTCATGCCAAATGATGGGGGAAAATAATCACTAAAATAAAAATCTAACTCTCATGCCATACTTGTTAAGTAGATACACATAAAAAATACATGCTCCTATTATTTAAAAAATTCATAAATAATTAAAAATATCATTGAAAATAAATGCTTTACAATCCACCCAAGTGGAAGGATATATATATATATATATATATATATATATATATATATATATATATATATATATATATATATATATATATATATATATATATATAACAATCCTATTGAACATGATGATGTATTTAAACCTATATAACTAGATTGTATAAATATATTATTTAACCTTATAAGGTATTTGTTTCTACTAAAAAAAACTAGAAAATCATATGCACATCTCAAGGAATATTAAAATAGAAAGAAATTTAAATGTAGAGAACTATCCAAATGCTATAGAAAATGAGAATACATGATAGAAGAAAAAACATGCACCAAAATAAAATAAAATAGACATTATATTATAATTGTTCTCAGCAAGAAAACTTAACTATGATACTTATTCATACACAACATTAATATAAAAAAACTATAGAGCTTCATTGCTATCTTTTTCATACACAACATAATACAATAGATACATTGAACCTTGTTTCAAGATTTTGAATCCTCTATAGACTAGCTTCAAAATACTAAGAGATAGAGATTAGATAAATATTAATGCCATAAATGAAATCACATGATAAATGAAAATATGAAGAAGATATATTAATTAAATAAGATATTTAGGTGAATCACCAAGCTTTCCATTAATGACAATATTAAATATAGGTAGGAAATATTATAAATCAATAAATAAATAGATAGATACATCATCCAACACCCCCTATGAACATTTTTTACACATACACAATATAAAATATGCTCAAAAATAATATTTTATAAAGGTTTTGTAAAGACATTAGTAAACTGATCTTCAGACTTGAAAAATTCAAGAAATATTTAACCATTGTTAACTAGCTCATGAGTGATGTGATATCTTGTATCTATGTCTTTGTTGGATTTGTGAAATACATGTTTTTTTGATAATGCTATAGTATAATTATTGTCACAATATATTTTAGTTCCATCTTCTATATTATGCTCTAAATTTGATAAAATTCTTCTTATCTAAACTACCTAACAAGTTGTTGATGTGGCTACAACATACTCTATTTCTATAGATAAAAGTGTAAAAACTAGCTTCTTTTTGGATTCCCAAGAGATTTCACCTGATCCAAGATGAAAAAAATAACTAGAGTGTCTTTTATATCATCTATATGATGCAAGCACAATAATTGTCTATAAAATAAATGAGTTTGAATTCTTTATAAGATGCATACAAGATTCTAATGTCTTTTTTACCAGTAATGTATCTTAATATCCTTTTATTTGATTTTAAATGTCATTGTTTTGGTGTTCCCATAAATCTCAAAATGAGACATAAGCCATACATAATATTAGCTCTCATGGAAGTTAGATACATTAGGTTTCCAACAAGTCTTTTATATAAATTTGGATCGACATTAGATTCTTTGTCATTTTTGATGAGTTTCAATATCATAACAACTAGAGTTGGTGATGAATTCACATTCACCATCTTGAATATCTTTAACAAATCATTAGTATACTTTTATTGACATATAAACTTTCATTTTTTGTATTGACTAACCTCTATGCCAAAGAATTAGTTAAATAATCCCAATTATGTCATATCAAATTCTATTTTCATTACTATCTTAAATGCATCTATTGATAGGTTTTAAGTGAATATCAAATAATCCACATATAAATAGACCATTAAAATATAACTTTAATCATTCACTTTAACATACAAATTTGGTTCAATGTTGTATTTTTTGAACTCATTATTCATAAAATATGGGTCAATTATATTATACCAAGCTCTTGAAGCTTGTTTTGGTCCATATAAATATTTTTTAAGCTTCTAAATCTTATGTTCTTTTCCCAAAACTTCATATCTGGGTGGTTGTTATTCATAGGCTTCTTATTCTATTATGCTATTTAAGAATGTAGATTTAACATCCATTTGGTATACTTTCATAAATGGATAACAACATTCTAATAGTGTTTAATCTAGCCACAAATGCAAAATATTCACTATAAATAATTTTGAGCTATTGTGTGAATCCCTTAGCAACTATCATTCATTTATATTTTTAAAAACTTTCAGAATTGTTAAATTTAGTATTATAAACCCATTTCAATCCTATGATGTCCTTTCCTTCAAGAAGATTAAATATTTACCATGTTTTGTTTTTTTATTGAAATTATTTCTTCATCCATGGTTGTAAACCAATTTTGATTTTTAATATAATATTTAAAGTGTATTAGATCATCTTGTGATAAAAACCCAAAATAAAAATATAAACTAACATTTTTAGCTTCTTGAAAATCATCATAAATCTCCTTCAAACTATGTGTCTTCTTTGAAGTGTCTCTAAAAAAATACCTTAGTGATACAAGATTTGGATTTTATGTTTCATTGCTATGATTACTTTCTAGAGTAGATGGATTTGGAGGTGTAAGTGCCTTAGAAGGTGTTGTAGGAGAAATTGCTTATGAAACAAGTTTAACATTTTTAGTACTATTTTATTCATTCTCATTCTCATGTAGAACATTAGTAGCAATTGTAGTGGTTTTATCTATACTCCCATTTCATGCTTCTTCTTAATGAAGTCTAAATATCTATTGATTATTGTTTTATTTGTAATCAGACTATACAATTTATATGCCTTGGACTGATCAATATAACTCACAAAGACACACTTTTATCATTTATCATCAATTTTCTTTCTCAATTCTTGAGGCACTAATGAATATTCCACACAACCAAAGAATCATAAATGTGATAAACTATGTTTATCTCCACTCCAAGATTCTTGTCAAAATTTATTATTCACACTCTCTATTGGACATCTATTAAGTATATAGGTTGTGCATGTAACAAATTCATCCCAATACTCATTTGGTAAATGTTTGGCCTTCATCATGCTTTAGGACAAGTCCAATATTATCCTATTTTTCATTTCTACTATGTTGTTATATATCTCATAGATATATATAATCATAAATTGATTCTTAGTTCAATTTACTTTATAAAATTTCATAAATTCATTTGAGATATACTCTCCTTAATCATATCTCAACACCTTGATATAATAGCCATTTTTGTCATCATTGGCCTTAAACTCTTTAAAATATAAAGACATATGACATATGTTTTAAGAAATAACCCAATGTTTTTATACTATAATCATCAATGAAAGTGAGAAAATATATACTTATGCTAATTGATAATGTTTTCATTTGTCCACACAAATCTGAGTGAGTTATCTCAACTAGAGCTCTTGCTCTATAGGATTTTCTAATAGTAAACTTTTCTCTATGATGTTTCCCTAGTATTTAACTTTCACATGCTATATTTTGGCTACTCAATTGATGGAAATATATTTAATGTATTATTTTTATGCAATAATTAAAATACATTAAAATTTAGATGACCAAATCTTAAATGCCAAATTTAAGATTGATTCTTGTATGAAACATTAGAGTTTAATTCAATAAGTATTTATGTATCAAAATTTTGATATTTTGATGCCAAAAACACTTTACTATGAATCTTTAGAGGAAACATTTTGCTTTGTTTCATATCCCATTTTTAAATAATAATTTACATGGGTTTTTGTCCAAAATTACACATTCATCATTCTCAAAGTATATTCTATATTCATTATACACTATTTGACTTATACTTATGAAGTTATGTTTTAATCCATGAACATAATACACATAGAGGATATGTTTTTTATCTCCCTTTTTTGATCTAATATTAATAGTTCTTTTCCCCATAAATGAAACTCAATTATCATTTCCTAATTTCATCTCCAATTTTACATGTCATCCTTGGTTGAAAATAATTCCTTACTTCCCATCATACAATTGATACAGCTACTATCTAGAAACCAAACATCCTTCAATATTTATTGTTCTACATTTCATGTAATTACCATTAAATCCTGATTACTATCTCTAGGATAATTTTCTTTAGTGAAATTTTCTTTTAGTTTATTCATTTCATCCTAATTTTTCCTACATTCATATGGATAATGGCCATTTTTTTACAATAGTTACATTGAGCGGGTGATTTTTCATACCTTTCTCCATGAGGATGGATATGTGAATGGTTGGTCCCTCTACCTCTTATAGTTGTGCAAAATTTATTCATGCTTTAAATTAGTCTTTTACCATTAAAATGAGTAGTTTTTATTCCTCCACTATGAAAATATCTAGGTCTTCCTATGTTTTAATTAAATTTTCCACTCATTCTATTAATTACAACTTGGGATTTGAAATAATTTTCAAGAGAAGATCCTCATAATATATTTAATCTATGATCATGATACAATAATGAAGCCATTAATTCATCTATTGACAAATATGTTAGGTCCTTATAATATTCAATAGTTACCATAACTGAATCAAACTTCATGGGCAAACTCCTCAAGATCATTTCCACAATTTTTTGATCTACCAATCTAGCACAATCTCATCATGAGACTTTATTTGGCTTGAAAATCCCATAACATTAGTGAAAATGAATCTATTGTCTTAGAATCTATTTGTAGTTTTGAGGAATCCCTTCTAAGAATTAGTAGTTTGGTTATTTTAACCTTGCTATTGCCCTAGTATATAGTCTACAGACTCTCCTAAGCTTGTTTTGACATTGTATTTTCTACACCTTGAGGAAAAATTGACTCCTCCATGGCTTGTTGGGAAAAATATATCTATTTGGTTTCATTTTTCTCATTTCCCTTTGATATATCCTTATCTTCTTATGAGAGGGATTGATATTATTGACTAGCTAATTCATGGAACTCATTATTTACCATACCCCAAACATCATGAGAATGAAATAGGGTCTTATTTTTATACTCTAGTAGTCAATTTTTTTTTGGTTAAAAATAAGTATATGTCACTAAGTGAGACCACTAATTACACTTTTCATGACTACATATAATAATCAAAATTCCCATATTTAACTTGATCTTCTGAGTGGGTATTCAAAATATTCTTCTCTTTGACCTTGATTCATGTTCTATCTTGGCTCAATCAAACACAAACATAAAATAAGACTAGTCTTTAAAATTACTTTCAAGATATTTGTAATGGAAGATGTGAGGTTATCCATTTGAAGGAATAAATGATAGATCTAATGAATGTAGGATCAAATTTACACAAATTGATTAGAATGTTGATGCATTTAATAATGAAAGATGAACACTCACTTGAAAAAACATAATTCAAAAGGAATGGATAACTAAACTTGGCTAAAAAAATACTGGCTCAACCTAAAACTAAAAAAAAACATAGGTGATCATACATAGCTAAATAGACACTAAGCAAAAATGTCTTGGACAATCATAGGCTTGACCATATATGCTCCAATAATTGGTAAATACATCTGATGATGCTATCTTGATCCACTTCTATGTAGCCTTAGCTTGTCTCTGATACCATCATATCCATGGCGTTAAATCTATATAACTAGAATTTATGTACAAGTTATTCAACCTTATAAGGTGTTTTCTAATTCTAAAACCCACTAATAGATCATATACATAGTTAAGGAATATGAAAACATGATGAAATATAAATGTAGAGAACTATCCAAATGCTATAGTAAATAAGAATAAAGGATATAAGTGAAAATTCAAACAAAAATAGAATAAAATAGAGTTTGAATTATGATTATTCTTGAAAATCAAATTGAGCTATGATGTTTGTTCATAAATAACATTAAGACCAGAAAATTTTAGAGATTCTTTCCTATATTTTTCATACACATCATAATATAATAGATACATTGAAATTTGTTTCAAGCTTTTGAATCCTCTAGAGACTAGTTGCAAAACATGAGAGAAAGAGACTAGATCAAATTAATGTAAAAAATGAAATCAATGTTAAAGATAGAGATGGAGAAGATATTATAATTAAACAAGATATTTGGGTAGATCACCAAGTTTTCAAGTACATACATTCTTAAATATAGGTAAGTGAGATTACATCTCAAAGAATAAAAGTACATATACAACATCTAACACATGAAGGCATAAGGTTAAAACGTTAAACAAAAAGTTGACCAGATCATTAGTCTCATGATATTCATGAAAAAAAGAGACAGCATCCAAGAAATAAATGGATTGAAAAACATGCTAAATTACTAAATTTAGTTCTTAATTATACATTGTGAGTACCTTTAGTGTATTAAAATAAGAAAAAAATTCCTTCGACAACTACTATCTAAAATTTGAATCTATTGATAATATCATATCTTTGAGTAATACTTGAGATTTTTAAAAAAATGTTTCCCATGGTATATTGAGAACATAAAAAGATAATACATTATCCAGTTTATCTATAAAAATATCTACCACTTCAAAAAGGCAAAGATTTCTCTTAGGAATTCCATCAAAATTTAACTTGACAAAATATAAATTTGAGGTCTTCCAAATAATTAACAATATCATATTGCATGGAATGATAATATTTTAGAAAAAAAAAAAAAAAAAATTCCATTTTAAAATTATATTCCACTCCTCAACACCAAATTTTTTTAGAGAAGATTTTTTTCCCTATTAAGCTCCCAAAATAAGGTCTCAATCTTATTAGTTAGAAATTATTTCCAAAAAGATAATATTGAAGACAATAATTCTATTTATTTATTTTTAAATGATTTAGATGATCAATGAATGAAACATAATATATAGTATGCTTACTTGATATCATTCCTCCTCTACCCAACTTATTAACAATTCCTAATTAAAACTAGTTGTCACCCATATTTTGTTCATTTGATTCAAAAGAACTAAAACCAAATTCTCCATGAAAAATGACAATGAAGAAGAATATGATCTTGATTTTAATGATTTTTATTGAAAAATATAATTTTAATGCGATTAAAATCCTATACTTTTTAATCTATCCCAAAAAAGAGATTTAATTTTCATTATGGTTTACATATTTATATTAACTTTAGTAAGACCCTTGAAACTCTAGATCTTATCCAATATCCAAGTAGAAGTGTCAAAGTGGGGGAATAAGTTTTGATATCCTTATTTTATTGAATTAATTTTATAATAATCACCATTATGATTAAAATATCATTCTCCTCATAACTACTAAGATAATGAGAAACCTATTTTTTTTTAAAAAAGAACACAATAATTATGATGAATAAGAGGCTTCCATTAGAATTGAGTTTTTTCCATCTCCACCATAAACCCCAAAAAATTATATTTTAACCCAATAAAAATATTTAAAAAAATTTCATATATTAGAAAAATAATAATTTAAAACCTTTAAATATGTGTTATTTTAGAGGCCAAACATCCTTCAAAAAATTTACTTACCTACAATTTATGATTTCCTAGCAAAGATCAAAAGTGAATAAGGGTTGCATTTACCAATAAAAATATAAGCATGAGGCTCTTTCATCAAATGTTTATTTATAAATATTTAAGCATGATCATCTACATTATATAATTAATATGTATGAAACATGATTCTCCATACACTATTCTTATCCTATTATATTATCCATAGAAGTTTAGTTTTGATATCTTTGTTCAGACTAAAAAATATTATGTCTATCACTCATTTTGAGTTGGGTAAACAATTATATTCCCATTTTAATATAGTTATTTTATTAACCTCATTGTGTTTATTCCAAAGGAAAATTTTCATAATATTTATTACCTTGTACTTAACAATCATTGAAGCTTTATAAATTAACATCATATAAACAAGCATAAATTTAAGAACAAATTGTATAAATTTAATTTTAATAACAAGGGATAAAAAATTACCTTTCCAAGTTTTTTAATTTGTTATGAAACACTATATCCAAATATTAATAATTCCTTCCTTGAGAGTCCATAAAAAATGAGAACGCCTAGGTGTTTACTTAGAATTGAGCCAAAAAAAAACCAAATAATTTCCTTGATGTTATTTTGTCTAGCCAAAGAATTATGTTAAAAAAATGTTATATTTTTAAATAATAAGTACTTTCATGAAAGCTTGAAGGTATTACATAACAATAAATTTCATTATTATATCTTCTCAAAGATTATTTGAATTACCAAAAATTGTATCATCAAGTAAATTCCCATGAGAAAAGTTTACATTTTATGTTATATAAATACCAGTTAAGACATTCAAATATTTTGATTTAGAAATAGGTCTTCTTAATGTTCCTACCATGATGATAAATAGGTATGGATAAATATGATATAACTACCTCAAAAATTTAAAATAAATTAAAAAACTTAATGAAACCCTATTATTCTAAACTGAGAATATAGGAGAAGTAACAAGATTTCAGCCAATCATACTAAATGTCAAAATATGTAAATTTTATCAAAAAATTAAATATAAAATTCAATTCCTTATTATAAACTTATCTTATGCTGAGTTTGATTAACATGGTCACTTCTTGCTTCAAATTTCTTGAATTAATCAACTCATGCATTAATACAACCCCATCTAATATTCTATAGTTTTGAGAAAAACCTTCATGTAGATTAATAATAATGAGAGATTAAGTAAATTTTAAATAGTTATCCATTTAATTTGATAAACAATAATATTTGTCATTGTACAAAGTTATAGAACTAAGGCCATACATAATTGATGTGGATACATATATTTTGGATGCCATAAATTTTGACTTGTTAACCCAATTGAGTTGTTATTCATGGAAAAAAAATATAAGGGAAAGAATAATAAACAAATAATCCTATTAACCAGTTAGGTATAACTATAATATGTTTTGAGAGACATACAAGATCATCTAAGGGTCTGAAACTGCATTTTGGTATTCATAGTCATGATAAAAATAACACAAATACGACAAATTTTTAATTAGACAAGAAATTAGGTTGAAATTTGGCCAAAATTAGTAATTTATTATTTTTATTATATTTTTTAATTTTTAAGCCCATCTAAACTTTCATGTAAAACTTATTATGAAAATCAAGTTTTTAGTTATATTAGGGGTAGTTGACTTGAGGTACGTTAATGCTTCATTTAGATTTTTTTTTGAATATCGAATCTAATTTTGAGTTTATGTTTACTTGAATTATTTTATGTTATTATTTTATTCATTAAATTTGAATCAATAACTATTATGGTTTCATGAAATTATGAGGATTGTGCCTATTGATATTTTTTTACTTTGCTAGTTTGTGGTTAGATCATTTAGTATTAAAAAAAGTTTGATTTTTGGAGGTAATATATTTATGAATTATAGTGGGTTTTAAAATTATGTTTTGATATATTATTATGTGATTAAATAATATGTGTAAATATGATAAGGGGATGATGAGGAATTACATAGATGAAGTGTATTATGCAATAGTTGTAGAGACAAGTGGAAAGATTAATTATTTTTTTGAAAATGTCACAAATAAAAGGCAAAATAAATAATGAGAGGAATACTATGAAGAAGTATATATTTAATAAAAATTTAACCAATTTGAAAAATGAACCATAATAACTACCATCAATGAAATAAATTATGCTATGGGCTTTAGAGGGAAGGAACAAAGGAATGAAGGTTGAAGTTTTAGAGTGTGGAGGTATTTTAAAACCAGAGGAGTTGATAGACTAGATAAATATCATGGAAAATTATTCTCAAATGGAAAAAATTGAGAGAATACAAGAAATTAAAGTTTGTCTACATGAAATTTAATAGTCATACAAGTATTTGGTGGGATCACCTATAGAAAGAGAGAGAAAAAAGGGTAAAGAAAATATTAAAACTTTAATAAAGTTGAACCAGAAGCTAAGGGAGAAATTTATTCTTGTATATTATACAAAAATCCTATATATAGAACATTATAGTATTTAATTCAAATGGATAACAATATATAAGAATATATTGATGAGTTTTACAAACTTTCCATATGAGTGGAAAATGACAAAATAAATTAAAAGATGGTCACAATGCGTGTAAATGGTTTGAAGTTTTAAATTCAACATGAATTAAGCATGCATAGAATAATTTCCATGGAGGAGGATTACCAATTAGCTTTAAAGGTAGGATGAAAAAAATTGGTCTTCATAATATCAACTGGGTCAAAAAGAGGACAATCACTTATTATAATGGGGTGAGGTCAGTTTAATTCTACTATAGAAGGATCACCTCATGGTAAATAATTCCAAGAAGATAATATAATTTTTTTTCAATATCAACAATGAAGAATATTATTTCAAAGAGGAAGAGGCTATGGCATGGTACACATGAACCTTATGTTTGTTATAGATGTGGAAAAGAAGGACAAAACACGTTTGAGTGTTCATACTAGCATGAACAAATAATAAGGGAATAATACCCCCCAAGAGTGAATTTGGTTGAGGTTGAAAGTAAAATAAATAAGTTATAGCAGGAAACATAGGAGAAAAACTCATGATGAGGAGAAAAATGATAGTTCCAAGGAAATAACAAGTAAAAAATAAATAAGGTGATGATTCATGGCTGTATATAGATATTTTTTGAACAAGGTGCACTTTAGGTATTAAGATATGCAAAGTAATTATTGATGCTGGTAGTTGTGAAAATATAGATTCTAAAGAAATGGTAGAGAAACTAGGACTGTAGTGTGAGAAGTATTCATAAACTCATCAGATTTCATGGTTTAATAAAGTAAATGAAATTAAAGTACAAAAAATATGTTTAATCAATTTTTATATAGCAAAAAATTATAGAAATGAAATATGGAGTGATGTTATTCCAATGGATTGATGGCATGTGTTTTTTGAAAAGCCATGACAATATGATAAAAAGGCAATTCATGATGAAGCAAACAATACATATACTTTTTATAAAAGTCATACAAATGTAATTTTACTACTTGTTAAATAAGAAGGGAATGTATAAATTATTTTTTGAAAAAAAATTATTTAGCAAAGACATGAAGAGATATGTTGTTTTTATGCATTAATATAAAATAAAGAAGACACAAAAGAAGTGAAAATAATATCATAACTAACATAAGTGTTTAAGGAATATGAATATGTTATATCTAATGAGTTACCACATAGTTTACCACTAGTGAGAGACATTCAACCTCATATTTAATTTATTATAGGATAAGCTCTATGTAATCAATAAGGTTATAGGATGAGTCCAATAGAACATGAAAAATTAAATAAACATTTTTATTGAATTGGTGAGAAAGGGTGTAGTAAGGGAGAACATGAGTCCATGTGAAAAACCAACACTGATAACTCCAAAGATATATGGGACATGGAGCATTTGTATGGATATTAGATAAATCAATAAAATAACTGTCAAATATTGATTCATATACCTCATTTCTATTCTATGATGGATGTACTTAAAAAATTAAAATACTTTACCAAGATTGATCTAAGGAGTGGATATTATCATAGTCATATTCATGAAGGAGATGAATGGAAAACAACAATCAATACTAGGGATAGCTTATATGAGTGGATGGTGATACCATATATATTATCCAATACACCCAACACATTTAAGAGGGTGATGTGTTATTTTTTATGATGTAGAATGGAACTTAAAAATATATGTGTGTGATGTTCTGCTAAAAAAAATTTCCTCCTATTTGGGAAATGAAATGAAGAGAGTGAAATAATTAATGGAATACCATGCAAAATAAAAAAAAGTACTGATGATCATAAGATAGGCTAAATTGATAAAGGAATAATGGATCTCACTAATGAAAATAAGAGAGGTTGTTTCATGCTTTTTAAGGAACAAATTGGAGTTTAAAATTAGTACCTCACATTATTGACTTAGATTGGCCAAGAAAAATTTAGTGATTATATATATAGATGATAGGAATTAACCCCTATGTTCATAAGGAAATAATATTTTTTTAGATATAACTTCAAAGTTTCCTTTTAAAAAGTCTATACATATATATATAAATTGAAATAAAAGAGGAGCTAAACTAGTTATACATTACCTTTCAACGTCCACCATTTTGTTATCCCATTTTGGACTAGAAATTTTAAGAAAAAAGTTGATAATAAGACACATGATAGGAAATGGAAGAATCATTAGGCCCATCAAGGATTTTATGGAAAGTAGTGGTCCAAAGCATCAAAACCATTTGACTTGAGATTTTCATGTACTAATTAAATATACAAATTCAAATTTTCTCAAGGATGAACAACCAATTATGTTGGGGGTATAATGAGCTATCAAAATGGTCTGGTCTAAGTACTTAATACATTTCTTTGAGCCTTCCATTTCAAACTTCCTAGATATAAAAACTCTATTTTGTATACCCTTCCTATCAATATAACTAAATGAAGATGATTTATATATATGGTTTTTTTTTTGAGTAAGATGAATCATGGAATATATCTATTTATTTATTTTTTGATAATATCATGTGTTTAAATATATTGAGAAAATATAAATATCCCATACCAATATGAGTGTTGAAAACCCATAGAAACTTGGGCAATATTAGCCTTAAGCTACTAGATAGACCCGTCCTATAGTAACTAGGTAAATTTAACTTGTAACGAATGGAGAAATGAAACATGTAGTGAATATCCCATATAAAATTGTATGTCATCATGACTAACTTATGGAAAATATTGGACATTTATTCCAACATGTAGTAGTTGTAATGACATCTATAGCTGATGTTAAGTAGTTAAGGAAGTTGATGAATGGATATTAAAAACTATAAACTTGAACAACTTATGGTTGGAGGTTTTGAAAATATTTTCCCCTAATTGACTATATCTATTGGCATCACAAACACACAATAAGACACATTTTAATTTTTATTATTCTCTCAGTTAGTTGTCGAAAACATTCTCCTAGTTATGATTCTTCAAAAATGCTTTCATACAATCTATTTTGTATTCCTTGCTTAAGTATTTTATTGTTGTAAAATTAAATATGTCTACCTATATATTTAATGCAATAGGGAATAGGCCTAGGATAATTGGAAAATATGGATTGAATAATAACCAATTTTTTTGAATACACACACACAAACACACACACACACACACACACACACACACACACACACACAACCATTGTTGTAGGAATATTTAATTACTATAGGATTATAAAAGAAAATAATTGATTTGAAGTAATAAAATTTTATATCTAAGAGAAGGTTCACAACTCAAATCCAACTGAGGAGGCCCCCCTCATAAGGAGTTATAGTGAAGATCCTAACTTATTATAATATCCATTGGTTAGTGTACAAGTATTTATTAATTTCTTTTAATTTTACATGTTTGAGTTAAATTTGATTTTTGCATAATTGTGATTAGTGTGAATGTTATTAAATATCTTAGAGGATGATTTTAGAATAGTTATTTCAACTCACTTCAATTATTCAGTTGTTAAAAGTGTTATTTAATTTTTTTTCACTTTCAATTTATTCAATTTAGTTTATGTAAAGTGTGTTACATATCTATAATTGATACATTTCAATGAATGAATGAGTGTTGCACATAAAATGTTGACTTTCTATCAAAATTAACACACCCTTTATTGATAGTTAAAGAAATTAGTGGATTTAATAAACTAAGTGGATATCTTATTTTATTAATAGGGTCTTACTTATAGAGATTGGTATTCATCAATTTAATTGGTGGTTAAAATTATTCTCGTCAATGAGGGGAAACCTCCTAGGTGGGGATGAACAAGAGACACCACATGAGGAAGAATCATATCCCATGACACTCCTTGGAATTATGGGATTATACTTCCAATAGGAGTAGGAGTTCTAGACACTCTATGTTTAGAGGTGGATAACAACATCCTTATATAAGAATTTAGGGTTAGAATAACATACATATATGTGTTATTTTGATATTTGAGAGGTTTAGACACATTTTCCATCTATCAAGGTGATTTTACATTAGACATGATGTATAAAATTGACATTGATATTGATATATAGAGATATATTTTGGCTTATTCAGGGGAATTGTCATGGTATACCGGTTTTTAGTTTCCATGTTATTTTTAAGTTTGTGCACTTTATATGACTACGCATGCAATGATCTACCATGTATCTTTGTTTTTATGATAATGCTATGGATATGATTATATATTTGAGATGTGAAAAAAAATATATTTAAATGTAAATGAAATGAGTGTATATACGTCATATGTGTATCTTTTTATCTTTGAATGTAATATACATTTCTCTATTGTTAAAGGGTAGGGTCCCTTGTGAAACCCATACTTAACAAGATTAATAAAAAGTGTTTATAGGTTATTATTGAGTTTTTTTTATTCACGCAACATATAAAATTCATCTTATGATAGAGGAATGAAAATAGAAATGGGATATAAGCGAGATAGTGAAATTAGAAAACCATACATCACGACTTCACAAGAAATAATAAGTTGAACTAATCCTTAAAAGAAAAGGGGAAATTTTACTTATTATAAGACCTCTGAATCATTATTTTTTTGCCATCATCTAGATGTGGACAAACTTAATAGAAAAAATTAACAAGTTAAGGTTCCCATTTTAGCATAGACATTTAGGAAAGCTCTTGTGATTTTTTTATTTTTTTGACACTATATTATTTAAATTTTCTTGATTTTATTATTTTTCAACCACTACACTTATTCTCATGCAACCAAAAAGATGCATATGCTTATTATTTAAGGATAGATTTAGGTGACTAAGATAATCTCCCTCCATTGTGAACCCATAGTAACTAAAAATATGAGATAAATAAACATTGAATACTAACAAAGTTTGGGAGATGTGACATTTATTTTATTTTCTTAAGTTTTTATTTTGTATAGAGTCTATTTTTTTATGGAAGGACCTCAAACCCAAATCTTGGCCCCATGAAACTAGTTAGATACAAGGTCTCATCAGAAGGGACCAAATAGGTATGTAAAGTTAACTCATTAGGGCATGCTTGTGTTATTTAATAGAGATAACAATACAATGAGATTTTACAATGGAAAAGATTATAGACTAGGTTTTAGGATGATTTTTTCTATGTTTACAAGAAGTATGAAGGAATGAGGCACATAATGATCATAAAAACCCAAAAATATCCTATTTTATGTTTATTTTAAGGACGTTTTCTATAAGTAAATATGGTGACATGGAAAATGAGATGGAATGATGTGTTGTAGTTTGAATGTTTTTTTATCACATGAAATAATAACTATGTAACCACTAAACAAAACATCTAATATTCAAGACAACATATAAAAAATGGAAACATAAAGAGGGAAATGTGAAATAAATGACTATGTGTATAACCATTTGAAGTGTAAAGATTTCATAGACTCAAAAAATTACTTACCCTCTAAAGTGCACAACCAAAATGATACATTTTAAAAATGCTTAGTCACCATATATTGGCCCAATTAAGGGCATGAACTTATGACCTTATCAATTTTTATTATCAATTTGTTTTGTCAAATCTGAACACAAGGTCTCTTACTTGTAAGGGGCATTCATACGCATTTTTATTTTATTTTCAGGATATGTTATCTATGTAATAAATGTGATTGTATGTGACCACAACCTAGTGCTCTTCTAATGTTTCTAATTATGCTAAGTATCCATTTTTAGACTCTCCATAATCAAGTAAACCATAAATATATACATAAAAATCTATGAAATTATACTCTAAGGGGTATAATGTCTTCATATATGAAAATCAGATAATATGGTGTTTCCTTAATGGGCATACAAATGTTCATTTATAGACCCAATCTATAAGATAGAGATGGTGTCAATTTTTTTTATTATCTTTAATATTTTTTTAACTAGGATTGAATTTAAGGTCTTGTTTGTGGCCATGATTTGACTATTAGACTATGGGTATTGTATAGAAGCTATGTGAATAAAATTTAATTCAAAACTCACACACCTTAAGGTTCTTATAGGGGATTAAAAACTTTAAATGATTTTATTTGAAATAATTTTGGTGATTAAAAACATACTAAATGTTGTCAAAGGCATAGATTTTGTCTAGTTAGTGAAGTATTATGTGGTTTTGATAATGAAGTGATGGACATCTGAAGATGTAAGAGAGAACATGCTAGCTAAATCTACCCCTAAGTAGAGAAGGGAAATTGAATGGTAATGGGTTTAATATCCCTAGTGGTAATTTGAATCTTGTGGGATAAGTGTTAACACGTATTTCATTTTCTTATTCAACAACACCATGATAAATATTAGGCAAAAAGTACCCCATCCTATGGATTTCTTGAGCAATTGGATGGCCACCAAAATGTCAACCACAAGTGCCACTATGAAAATGAAAATGATTTTTGTTCTAATTATTATTTATTGACACATCTCAATCAAATGTCATTAAAACATTTATGGTATATAAACTAATTAGAACGATGTATTTAGCTTCAATGATGTGAAGTCCCCACCTCTTTTGTAAATTGGCATCTTCTTGGTAATTATGGTCGACTGGATAGTTTATAATATAGATGTAACACAGAGATGAGACAATCAAAACTTTATATATGTAAACTTTAATATTGTTATATAAGTTATTTTAAATTAGATCGCCAAATTTTAAAGGGAATTCTTCTAACATGTTAGTAATGATTTTTACCTTAATGGAATTTTGGTTTACATAGGCAAGCTTGAATTATACAAAAAATGTAATGAAACATTAATCCTTTTATGAGAGAGAGGGTTGGGTTAGGAATGTTAAAAAAGATTTGGACATCACTGTAAAACTCTTTTATTTATTAATCATGTAATGACTGAACCACTTGGTTGTGAATACAATATCCAAACACTATATTTCGTCTTGCATGTAATGAGTTTAATAATATAAAATACTAAATATATTGAATTATATGGTTCATCATTTTCCATTTTCATTTCCATAGGCTAACATAAACACAATATATACCTTAGTTTTCTTTATGTAAAGTATGGGAGGATCATAGGATTTACAATCCATGAGTGTTGGTAGAGACATGATTAAGCATTTTTAATACTTAAAATTCATCCTAAAAATTATTCATCTAAGTTATTCCACCCTACCTATTAAAAATGATTTTAATGGGATGAAATACCTAGATACGATCAGAAAATAATATACAAATGGCTTTAAGAACTTCCCCAATAATGCTTTGATTTATAACTTATTAGTAGGTGCTAACATGTGTAATATGTCAAGAATTTTAGTTGGATCAATGTTACTTCCATGTTGAGAGATAATAAAACAAAGGTTTTCTCCACTTATGACTCTAAAGACACACATTTTATGATTAATAATGATGTCATACATGATTAGATGCATGAGGATGGTATGTTAAAACCCTAAATGATTGGTTGTTCTCTTCACTTTTCATGGAAGATCATCAAAATAAACCTCTACTATATTATGGATAAGGTAGTGGAACATATGTGTCATACTCATTTGATATGTTTCCTTCATGTTTTTGAGGCCAAAGGTAATGACTAAATATCATACAGTTCCCCATGGTGTAGTAAACTAGGTTTTACTTTGATCTTATTCTGAAACATGAATATGAATAAATATAAAAATCAATCCTTGAAGGGAAATAATGCATATTTTATCTTATAATTACCATTAACATCAATAGAAGAAATGAGGAAATAATATTTAGTACATGTCTTATTAATGTTGTTAATGTTTATGCATATAAAAAAACTTGTTATTTTTAGGAATAGGTAAAATAATAGACATCTAGTTACAATAGTCCACATGTTTTATGAACACTAATTTTAGTAATTTAGTCGTCTCTTACTTGACTATCAACATGATCTTAGGATTGAGTGGAATGAGTTTTTATTTCATAGGTTTTGTGCTAGATGTGGTGATTAAATTGTGAACCACTATTTCAGTATGAATACATGTCATGTCTATGTAATAAAAGGAAAAGGCTTTATAAAACTTAGTAAGTGATCATTTTTTGTCCTCCACCTCTTGAGGTGAAACTAAAGATCTAAACATGAGGATCTTAAGGATTTATTCCATTCTTATATTGATATAGATGCTATCCTCAATAAGGGAGGAGTTTTCATAAATCGACTTGTGGCCCACTATAGATACTGGTTTATAGCTTGTTTTAGCATGATTTGATAGCACTTGGACTAATGATGATTAATACTAGTTCTATTTTAGATTTTGAGATGTGAGACACCTTGAGTAGGTGTTGTGATTATGCCATATCATGGTTGATGCTCACATTTTATTAATTTTATTCTATTATATACAATACTTCAGTTAGTTACATTATTATATTTTATTGATATATCATGTTTTAATGGATACCAATTGACATTACCTACTCTTGTAGTTGTTGATTATGCTTCACAGGGCATGCTTAGGTTCATGGTTATTAGGACTAACTATGGTTCCTTTTACAACTATAGATGGCCATGCTTAAATTATTATTTTATGCTTAATAATTTAAGTTGAATTCATTATTGTTTATTATTTATATTGATATTGTTATGGTACTACTGATGTCCTATTTGGTGGATGCAAAAAATACACCACAAGCTAGGGTCAGTGGTTGGTTTGGGCATCTAGGGTATACTCGAAGGACAATTGAGTAGTTATAAGTCACTATAATAGGTATAACATGTATGATATGGTATGGATCCACCATTATTATATTTCTATTCTTTATTGTTTTTCATCTTTTATTGATCTCACCTTATTTGTGCATGTGTGTTTTGTTATTGCTCCCTATTGAAGTTAACAAGCTTTGATGTCATTGTTACTCTTGTCCATCTTCATGTTTGGTTATCCTCTTTGGATTTTATGGACACTTAATTTTAATTCATATGAGTGGATTATCTTATTAACTTGGCTGATTTGTTTTCAACTAGATCTATATAGGTATCTTGACCTTGGTAAATGTTTTATCCCCCTTCATGGATAATTAACTTCAAAGAGCTTTGTTTGATATTATGATTTATATGATCATTATCATTTTAATTATTTTTATTAATTATTATCTTAAAGTATTTTGTGGATCTTTATTATTTTAATTATTTTGTTTTTAGATTTATTTATTCTTATAAATGATTTTTATTGATTGACATTATTGATCACAGGTAGTCTTGAGGGTTTTGATTATTATCATTAATTGATTTAAAGGATTTAGTTATTATTATTTTAAGGACCTTGTTTATTTTTATAAATTATTATTATTCTAAACATTTTATTTCATCATCATCATCATTATTAATCAAATTAATGATTTTGTTAACTAGTGTTATTTTATGTTTTTGTTGGCCTATGGGGGATTGACTTAGACTTTGGTTATTTTTATTAATATTTTAAACCTATCATGTGGAATAATATGTTGGGTATTGACTCCCAACATGAAGTCACCCATGTACCCTCCCTTTTGGGAGGATTTTATTGAATCAAAACCTTATGTATGGGTGCTAAGGTAAGGAGGGTAGGGGAGGGGAGAGAAGATAGTTGTGGCTGGTCTAGGCCAATGCCTAAGGGGTTTTGGTGGCCATGGTAAGGATCCATCACCTATATTTGGTGGATAATTTTGTATAAGAAACAAGATGATATAATATGGAAGTCATACATTTTATTTAGATGCCACAAACTAGCCATGGTGGCCAACATGTTTTTTAGTAAGTCATTTAGTTGATTTTAATAATGGGATTTTGGTTTATCATCTTATTTCCCATTAAAATGTGTCATAATCATTATAGATTCAAGGGGAATCCTTGAGAATTCCTTATGAATCTACAATGGCCTAAATCAACTTAAAAATCATCTTCCTCTTTGCTAGGTGATTTGAGTATCTAGGCTCTTATTATTGTGATTTAATCTAATCAAAATAATTGAGGAATTAAATTAGGGGATTTAACTATTAAATGGCATGTGAGATTTTAATTAATTACTTGATTTAGGAATTGTGTTAAAAAGTGATTGGTAGCGATTTATAACCTTATAAAACCCTGATGTAACTACTAAAAACTTGTTAAAAATTCCCCTAAAAGGTCCATAAAATAATGGTTTTTATTCTAATACCATTTGGATGACTTTGATAATTAGATACGATAGATATATATGTAAACAAGAACAAATTTATATGATACTTTGTTGCCTTCCTTTTCATGTGATTCTGTTCACACTTATTATGTTAGATATCATTTGTAGTCTCATCCATAACCAGCAGTGGTAGTTTCAATGCCCACTTGGTTTATTTATTATTATGGGCTTGTTTCTTATTGATAACATTTTTATAGATATCATATGTAAATAGGATGAATTTACCTTTAGTTTTGATGCCTTCATTATATATGATTTTATCAATCTTATTTTGCTAGATATTTTATGTAAATGAGAATACATTTTTTGGAAGCTTTGATGTCTTCTTGATTTATGATTCTATTCATGCTTCAAAAATCTTTGACTACAACTTGACACTATACCCTCTACTATGCATATATCTTTTCTAGATGGTAAGTTTTGGTTTATAATAAAAATGATTTATCCTTACTCATTGTAAACCTCTATTTTACTCCTATTATTTGGAGTGGGTTTTTCCTCAAACTGGTTGGGCTATAATTATCAACCTTAGATTGTAAATGTTTTGTTATATTTTGATTGAATGAGTTTACATTATTATTTTGGTTTTGGATTTATTGAAATATTTGAAAGAATTGAATGTTGGATGTACATGGCCAGTTTTAAGCCCAACCAAGTTTGTTTTCTATTAACAAATCATATGTTTTTCACTCTTTTTGTATCGATTGAGTTGTCTAGGCTATTATGGATTGAATCCATTGTGTTTAATTATTTTTCACCTAGGTAATCATCTTGGGATAAGCAATAGACTTGGATAGACCTTCAGATATTACTAAATGGATATGATAAATCTTGATTTAGTATGTAAATCATCTCCTATAATATTCATGTATGCCTTGGGTATTGCTCAAGATGATAGGTTTGATGGGGTGAAATGGTTTTTATGATACCTAAATTAGTTTCTCTTTTCTTTTAATGACCATTTTTATAAATGTTATTTGGTGGCTTAGTATCTTTGCATACCTCTTACCTCGCTTGAGTACCTAGTTACTGAAACCCTCTACCAAAATGATGGTTGGGATGGTAAGGTCCACTAATGGTTGGGCTCATAGGTCTAGTTTTTATTGGTGTTCTTATACTTGTATAAATTCTTCTCCATTGATGTCCCTATACTTGCCTTTAGTGGCATGCTTCTTGGTCATGTTAGTTGGTACTTGATTCTTGGTTGGCATGTTGGATTGTAGTTGGATCCCACTTATGTTCTAGTTCTATCTTCTTACCATATGAAATATTGTAAAATTTATTATGTTGGAAAATAATTATCTTGTATATGATGTTTTTATCGGTAACATTGTTGATGGTGGTAACTTGGTGTTAGTTATTTTATCAATTGTGATTAATATTCTTGATATGCATATATGTTGGGTTCTATTTACTACATGAGAAATAGTTTCACTCAAAATACAATATGATATACTTGATATTTATATGTCTTTGTATGCACATGGTGATATTATAATGATTCTATTATTGATATGAAATATGTATGAAGTTGTAAAAAGTTCTACTATAACTAGCAGCTATATCTAAAGTTTTTTGATGAATTTTATACACTTTTATATTTGCATGTTATGGTGGATAGGATTTATATTTAGCCTTTAAATTGGTTTTAACAGATCTTAATATGTGTTCCATTTACCTACCACAATAATCATATTGTGTTGAATTTGATTAGAATTGGTTACTATTCCTATTTCTCTTCTAGATATCTATGATTGTAGAATCTCTTGACTTTAGAATGCAGTTGGAAAATGTTCTTGAACATGATTTATTTTATTATAGACTTGGTAATTGAATGTGTCTTGACATGAATCCATGGATTCAATGGATGCCCTATTTATAGGTGGTTGGTATATAATGTTTCATTGTGTTGAATAGAATTAGTAAATTGGTGTTATTACACTTGTTGTAGATTATTGCATATATGGATCAATGATTTTGATTTATATTGATGAGCTTACACATAGGCTATAACATTCTTATCCTTAACAAAAATTGGGATGTATGTCAGAGATTATATATTAACTGATGGCATCCTTGTGTGAGGGGATGCTAATGAATAATAGATGTTACTTCCCATATTATGTTTCAGATTTAATATTAGCCAATTTGACTATATGATAGATCTTAAATCATGGCATGATTTCTTATAAACATAAATTTTTTTATGTTATAACTTGGGCTTAATCATCCATAGCAATTTAACTCATGAAACTAAGTTCCTTTGATGATAAAATAAATGTGTTTCAATTATTAGTATTGGTGGCCCTGATTGGTTGTGGTATCATTTTAAGTGAGTTTATCTCTATTTCTTAATCAATAAAATAAGAGCATGATTTAATGATATTCCTTATTGGATCTGGGTTTAGTTTTATGACTCGTACTAATAAGGACATGTAGTGGTATAGACTGTTGGGAATAATAAAAAAGTTTATTATTTTAGTTGTTTATAATTCAACCCTTAATTAATAGAAGGCTAGTTTATTGTTATTAATGCATTTATGAGACATATGGTTGTGGCATTATTGGTGTATGTAAGTGTTTAAAATTCATAAGCTTACCTTTGGCACTGAATATGCCTTGTATTATGATTATTAACAATGGAATAAACTTTATGAATAGAAATTAATCCTTGAATTTGGATAAGAATCTAATATGTTGTGTAAACTTCTAATGTATTCTATGATTAGTGGTTTAATAGTACACCTTGGTAATGAGTTATTAAATCACAAGTCTCCTTAATGAATACATGATTTAATGTCTAATATTACTTAAGTAATGAATTCTTGCATGGATATACACATGTTAATTGATAGAATGAATACCTATGTTTTATGCAATAACATTATATTATTACCAAATGATAAGTATCATATAGATGTAAGACACCTATGGCTAACTTATAAGATGGTACATCTATATCATGAGATGTAATTGGTTTCCTAAAGCTATATCTATGTTTATTAATTACGATGATCATCTGTGTGATGTCATCCACCTTGACATAAGTGTAGTATGACTCATTTAATTCAATGGGGAATAATCCTCTTATAGCGGAGTTATGTTTCTGTATGTGACCCTTGTCAAGTAAGGGAATGATGGTGAAATACTCCCTAAGGATATTAAATCATGGTATAATAATCCAATGATGGTAGCATAAGGACTGGTCCTTTCTTAGGTGAATCCCAAAATATTATAGTAACTCAATAACTTGCGATGTTGGCTTTAGTAGTGGATTAAAGATCTCCACTTGTTGATCATACGAGGTGGTATAATTTGTGTAAATAATATAGTGAGATGAATTCTTCTATTTGGTCATTTGGACCTCAATGATTTTATGTTTCACTTCTATTATATCTTATTTGATTATATATCAAATGGATAGCAAGACATTCTTTGATATGCTTAAATTCCATTTTTATTGTTCTTAACATTGCCTAATGGAATAATAGGGATGTTGGATTCAATTTAATTGACATCCTATGCATGTATGTTTTATGTAGTCTCTTATACAATTGAACCTTGATTGCATAGGTTGACTAGACACTTAGATAGGGCTAAGGTTCCTAGGTGATCTGATAGAGAAGGCAAGTGGCTTTTCAAGTTTGAATGGTTATTGATATGGATATGCATACTAATACCCCATCAAAAAATATATCATTCTAATGCAAAAATACTTATGTATGACATTTCCTTGTGGCTTTTATCCCTAGATAATCATCTAAGGTGAACAAATTTGGTTATTCTTTATTATTACTTTGCGTAGTTGATCATTGAGATGCATTGTGTTGCATTAAAGTTACAATGAGACCTAAATGTTGTTCTATTGTGTACTCTAAAAACTAATTACAATTTTTTTGGAGGGGTTGTTTCATCTGGTATCAAAGCCTTTGATTTAAAGGTTTTGGATTAATTTTAGACATAATGAATTGATTTTAACTTATACTTGGAAAGGCTAGTTAATCTTTTGTGTGATTGTGCATACTTTGTAAAGGCTTATGGTTGCATAATATACCTTTAGATAGATGAAAATGCATGTAATATGGATGTGCACATTCTTGTGAAGGCTTATTTTATATCAGCATGTATGTGTGTTCTTATGGATATATAAGTAACACTTATATGGCTATTCTGCCCTTGTTGAGATTAATTTTAAGCATTGTATGATTAAGTGCATACTAAACCATGGTTGAAATTATATACCTTGTGGGGACAAATATATGCCTATGTGGTTTGATAAGGTTATGTTACGACCTTTAGAAAGGCACTTAGCCTATTGGGTGAATTAAATAGTGATTTTTTATGAAAGCCTAATGTGATGGAAATTCATACATTATGGAGTGTATGTATGTGCAAAAATTGGTAAATTTATGTAATGACCTTTTGATGCTTACCCATAACCTTGGTTAGGTCAACCCATCCCTAATCAAATTATATTGGGCAAAGCATCACCTATTAACTATTGACTTATATAGGAAAGTCAATGGGAGACTAGTGATAACCTCTTTAACCTTATAATTAAGGAAATTATGTTCGGTATCCATTGTTGACTTATATGGGTAAGTCATTAGTAGATGCTTAAAACATCATGACCTCAAGAAGAATGAGGGTTAGGCTTAAACCTATATGGCTGTATAGGGTGAGGGTGTCTAATTTACTTTGGTAAATAAATAATGATTGGGATCTCCACTAGTAAAGGAGTATCTTGAATTGAATTAGAGCTTGATCTTGTTTATGCTTTTGGTCTCTTTTGACTTAAATGGAGAAGAATGTGGATTTTTAACTCCAAAAGGATAAAATTTAATCATTGTGTGGAATGTTTATTTTGATCATGTTTTGCATCTATGATGTTATTTTGAAAATTGATATGTTTTTTTATATATGATGTTGTTTCGATCATGGATATGTTTTGCATCTATATTTTGAAAATCAATATGTTTTTTTATATGTGATGTTGTTTTGATCATGGATATGTTTTGCATCTATGATGGTTATTTTGATCATGGATAGGTTGTTTTCCATAAGGATGTTATGATAACCATAGATATGTTCTACGTCTATGGGGATGTTTAAGTTGATTTTGGCTAAATTATGCATCCATGAGGCTACCTATTTGGGTCTTGAATACATTTTAACATCTATGAGAATATCTATGGTGATATTGGATTTTTATTACATCCATGATGATTTTTATTGTGAGTTTTAACTAAACTTGTTGATTATGGGAAATTGTAATTCCTATGGTAGTGATATAACATTCAACTTGTGCCTTGGCTAAGCCCACCCTTGATTAAAGTGATGTTATGTCAAAGAAAACATCACCATTCAACCTTTGTCTTGTTAGGTTAAGTTGATTGGAAAAAAATAGTGATATGATCTTATTGTTAGAATCATGAGACAATGCCTTGGTGGCTATTAATATCTTGTTGGGGAAAATTATCTTATGATGTTGAGGTATAATATCTGGGGAGTTTTAAGGGTGTATCCCAAGCTTAGAGGTCCTGGTGGGGTGAGTGTGACAGAATTTATTGGGCAAATTAAGAGGTTTTGGGGAACTCTTATTATTATTAAGTAGCATGAGCCATCTATCCATGATGCACGAACATTGTTGGTATATTTTCAAAACTCATGGAGATAGATCTTATAGGCCTTGTTGGAACACAACCTTCCTTGAAAGAAGGTGACTCTAATCCGATATCCCTAGGAATGATCATGTTGTACTATATGATGGATATTTAATGCCATCTAGATGACATCTAGATATCAAGTGCCCCAATGGGAATCATAGACCCTTGTGCTTCACTATCATGTGTGCTAATTATTGTGATGTGAAAGTACCTTGGCATAAATTATTAGAACACTTGAGTCACATATTCATGACCAATTTCATGTGGTTCCTCTCTATATGTAAATTTTTTATGTATCTTGTAAACCATTATATTTCATTGATTATGTTAAATCATGCAAATTTTGTATCTTCACTACTATGTGTATTTAGTTAACATTGTGGATTTTCAAATTTCTTCTTGATATCCACATTGTTGCATGAGCACTTTCATGCATGATTACATGTTGTTAACCATGTGACATGTGAATGATGATAAATCACTGTGTAAGGGAATCTTCCACTTCTAAAATAAACCTTGTGGACCATACTTTGCTCTATGTTTTTCAAAACTTATTGTATGTGTATTTTGGGTACATATCATGGAATAAATGTGTCTTTGTGTCGTTAAAAGTTTAGTATGTTCTAATGTTACTACAAGATACTCATGTGATGTGTCTTTCCATCTTCAAACTAACTTTTACTAATTGAAATCTGCTAAGGTATAATGTTATATTGCATGGTGTAATCTTACATCACTACTATAGTATTGAGCATTGGTGTAAGTATGAGGTTGAAGGTAGAGAAGCACTACATACATAATTATTTTGAATGGGTATGGGTTAGGAAGTGGAGTCTCTTGTAGGCTGAAAATCCACTTTTCACCTTTGCACAAGTAGCCACATGATTTATTCAAAGTGTGTACCATGTGTGCCACAAGTTAGTCATGGAATCTTAGTGCATAATAGTCACTTTATGGATCTAGTGTTCCTTTAATTTCCTCTTAGAGGTTTTGGTAAGATCAAACTTTATAAAATTTTACTGTTTAAACCTTACAAAGCACTAACTAGTCCTAAAATTTAGACATTTATGCCAAATCAGCAAGGTGGTACTTTCTAAAATGCATGCATGTGTTGGCATATAAGTACAAACATGATGTGGTTTGGGTATTATTTTTATTATCCCTATTAGAGATATTCTTGGATAAATATTTCTATTTTATTTTAGAAAGCATAACTAGAATATATGTTGATTTTATGCTCTAAAAGAGCAACATAAAGCCCTGATCAGATGATGTTAAAAATTGTAGGAACCCACTTGACTCTTGGATAGAGTGATGAAAGTTGGGTAATGACCTCAAATTACTAATTTTGGATGGTGGGATTGGTATCCCTAGACCATCATGTGAGCTCACATGTGTTAGAGAACATGTTGTAAGCCTTTGGGTTGCATGTGATGCATGGTATGACTTTTTCAATGTCCATTGTGGTTGGTGTGGGATGCTACATTAACCCATGAATGATTGATAATGTAGTGGAGTAACCATAACAATATGGATTACTATCATTGTGTAAATATATATTGTAATGAATGTTCTTAAGTTTATGCATGTGGCATATTGTTTGTAGTGGAATATTTCACTCTTAATTTGGAATCTAGTTACAATCTGATTGGATTCGATGGTTACAATCATTGACCTCAGGTTATAGGTCTATGTGTATTGACACAAGTGATTATGATCATGGTAAAATTTTTATATTAAAACTACTAATATAATTTCGATAATCAAATTATATCTTGTTGTACTGTATCTATATTTTCTTGCTTGGAAGTGCTGATATCACTCTTATTGGAAATCATTTCAATGCAAGTATAAGTTATTGTGTTTAGGAACACTGTATGCTCATGATGCTTAATAATCACCTTCATAAATGGATGGAATGGTTGATAATAATAGTTTTGTATTGAAATTAACATGTGTTACCATGAAATTTTACTTATTAAATAAGCTAAAATTGGTTTGATGAACCTACTTGTAGCTGGTTTTAGTGAATTCTAATGTTGTTGATGGCCTTTTAAGGCATGCAATTGGAAAATTTCCAACTATGTTAGGATTTTTGGTGGAATATTCTACTGTAATAGTGCTTCATAAGTATTTTTCTACCATGTCATTTTCATAAAAGACACATTAAGGAAGGAAGGAGGCCATTGCTAGCTGAATGTAATGGAAAATGTGGTTATCCTAATGGTAGAAAATAGGAATGCCAATAAGATAAGGTTGAGGCATTGCCAACCCTTAATGGGTGAAGATATTGTGAAGTAGTCTTAATCGTTTTTAGTGGGACATTTTTAGAGAATATTGTTCTTGACTATTTATAGTCATCGGGATGACTCCTCTTTAAGGAGGGGAAGATGTCACAACCCAACCTTCTGGCCCACCACATAAATTAGTTTATATCTTGTTTGAACATGTTTTGATAGCACTTGGAATAATGATGATTGATAATCATTATGTTTTAGATGTTGAGATACAAGACACCTTGGGTAGATATTGTGATTATGTTATATCATAGCTAATGCTCACATTGGATTCATTTTATCCTATTATATATATTTATTTAGTTAGTTACATTATTATATGTTATTGATAAACCATGTTTTACTAGATATGGATTGACATTGCCTACTCTTTCAACTATTGATTATGCTTCATAGGGCATGCTCAGGTTCGTGGTTATCAAGATTGACTCTAGTTCCTTTTATATCTATAGATGAATATGTTTAAATTATTATTTCATGTTTAATGATTTAGGTTGAATTCATTATTGTTTATTATTTATATCAACGTCATACTAGTAATGTTGATGTCCTATTTGGTGAATAGAAGAACTAGGGTATGAGCTAGACTTGGTGGTGGGTTTAGACATCTTAGGTATACTTGAGGGGTGATTGAGTAGCCATAAGTCATCCTGATACATATCACATGTATGATATGGTACTGAAACACCATTATTATTTTTCTATGAAATTATTTATTTTCATCTTTTATTGGTCTCAACTTATTTATGCATGTGTGCTTTTTTTTTTGCTCCCTGTTGGAGTTAATGAGCATTCATGTCATTGTTACTCTTGTCTATCTTCATGTTTGGCTATCCTCCTTGAGTGCTGTGGACACTTAATTTTAAGCCACCTGAGTGGTTTATCTTATTATCTCAATGGGTTCTAGTTTGACTAGATCCATATGGGTCTCTTGACCTTGGTAAACATTTTATCCCCCTTAATGGCTAAGTAACTACCAAAATATTTGTTTGATATTATGATTTCTATGATCATTATCATTTTATTTATTTTTATTAATTATTATTATCTTAAAGGATTATGGGGATTTCTATTATTTCAATCATTTTATTTTTAGATTTATTTATTATTATTTTTAATGTTTTTTATCCATTGACACTATTGATCTCGAGTAGTCTCGAGGGTTTTGATTATTATCATTAATAGATTTAAAATATTTGGTTATTATTATTATTTTAAGGACCTTATTGATTTTTGTCAATTTTTATTATTCTAAAGATTTTATTTTTTATCATTATTAATAATCAAATTAATGATTTTGTTAACTAGTGTTATTTTTTGTTTTTATTGGCATATGGGGGACCAACTTAGAATTTGTTTTTCTTTAATTATTTTAATCTTAGTTTGTGGAAGAAGCTTTTGGGCATTGTTTCATGCCCTCAAGTTACCCATCACCCTTACCTTCTGGGAGGATTTTTCTAGGATGAAACCTTGTGTGTGGGTTCTAAGACAAGCAAGGCAGGGTAGGGGAGAGAAGAGAGCTATGGCCATTTGGGCTAGTGCCTAGGGGGTTTTGGTGGCCATGGGAAGGAGCCAGTGCCTAGATTTGGTAACTGATTAGGTATACATAATAAGCTGATACAAAATGGAACCCATACCCTTTATTCAAATGCCATAGATTAGCCATGGTGGTTAGCATGTTTTTTATTATGTCATTTAATTTATTTTTACAATGGGATTTTGGTTTATTGTCTTATTTATCCATTGAAATCTGGTAGAATTATTATAGATTCATGGGGATGTCAAACTTACCTATGAATCTATAATAGCCTGAATTGACTTGAAAATTATCTTCCTATTTGCTAGGAGATTTGAGTATTTAGGCTCTTATTATTGTGATTTCATTTTATCAAAATATTTGAGGAATTAAATTGGGGGATTTAATTGTTAAATGGTGTGTGAGTTTTTAATTAACTACTAGATTCATGAACTGTGTTACCAAGTGATTGGCATCAATTTATAACCTTATAAAACCCTACTATAACTATTGGAAACTTGTTAAAACTACCCTTGAAAGGTCCTTAAAATAATGGTTTTTTTGCTAATACCATTTGGGTGACTCTACTAATTGAATATGATAGATATATTATGTAAATTAGAACAAATTTATGTGAGAATTTGACGCCTTCCTTTTTATGTGATTCTATTCATGTTTGTCGTGCTAGATATCATATGTAGTCTCCTGCATAATTAGTAACACTAGTTTTAATGCCTTGTTGGGTTATTTATTATTATGGGCTTGTTTCCTATTGATAATGTTTTGGTAGATATCATATGTAAAAGAGATGGATTTACTTGAAGTTTTGATTCCTTCCTTATATATGATTATGTCAAGCTTGCTTTGCTAGATATTTTATGTAAACAAGAATAGATTTTTTGAAAGCTTTAATGTCTTCTTGATTTATGATTCTATTATGATTAGGAAATCTTTGGATGCCACTTGATGCCATACCCTCTTCTATGCATATCTCTTCTCTAGATTTTAAGTTTTGGTTTATAATAAAATTGATCTATCCTTATTAATTGCAAACCTCTGTTTTACTCTTATTGTTCATATTGGGTTTTACCTCAAATAGATGGGGTATAATATAATCCTTGGACTATAATTATTTTATTCCATTTTAATTGAATGAGGTTACATAATTATTTTGGTTTCAAATTTGTTGAAATATTCAAAAGAATTGAATGTTGGATGTACATGACCATTTTTAAGCCCAACCAAGTTTAATTTCTATTAATGAATGATATGCCTTTCCTTCTTTTTGAATCAATTGAGTTGACTTGGATATTGTGGATTGAAGCCATTATGTTTAATTATTTTTCACTTAGGTAAGCCTCTTAGGCTAAGCAATAAAATTGGATAAAACTTTTAACCTTACTAAATCGATATGATAGATCCTACTTTACTATGTAAATAATCTCCTATAAGATTCATATATGCATTGGGTATTGCTTAGGATGATGGGTTTGATGGGGTTTGATGGTTTTTGTGTTGCCTACATTATTTTTTCTTGTCTTTTCATGGCTATTTTTATAATTTTTATATGGTGGCTTAGTAAATTTTCATACTTCTTACCTCACTTAAGTACCCAATTGCCAAAACCCTCCACCAAGCTGATGGTTGAGGTGGAAAGGGCCACTGATGGTTGGGATCGTAGGGTTAGTTTTAAGGGGTGTCCTTATTGTATTAATATTTCTCCTTTGATGCACCTGAAATTACATGCAGTGACATCCTTCTTGGTCGTGTCAGTTGGTACATGATTCTTGGTTGGCATGTTGGATTGTAGTTGGATGTCCACTTATGTTCTAGTTACATCTTCTTATCATATGCAATATTTTAACATTTATTATGTTGGAAAGAAAAATCTTGTATATGATGGTGTTACTTATTTAATCAGTTGTGATTAATATTCTTGATATTCATATATGTTGGGTTCTATTTACTACATGAATAGTAGTTGTACTCAGAATTCAATATTTTATATTTGATCTTTATATGATGTTATATGCAAATGTTTATAATATAATGATTATATTGTTGATATGAATTATGTATGAAGTTGTACAAAGTTATACTAGAACTAGTAGCTGTATTTAATGTTTCTCATTGAATTTTCTATACTTTTATATTTACATGTTGTGGTTGAGAGGATGTATATTCAACCTTGCAGTTGGCTTTAGAAATTTTTGGTGTATGTTCCATTTAACTACCATAATAATCATATTGTGATAAATTTGATTAGCATTAGTTAATATTCCAATTTATCTCTTAGATATTTATGATTGTAGAATCTATTGATTTTAGTATGCAATTAGAAAATGTTCATGAACATGATCTATTTTATTATGGACTTGGTATTTGAATGTGTTGTGACATGAATCCATGGATTCAGTGGACACACTATTTATAGGCGTCTGGTATATAATGTTTTATTATGTTGAATAAAATTAGTAAAATGGAGTTATCACACTTGTTGTAGATTATTAAATATATGGATCAATGCTTTTGATTTATGCCGATGAGCTTACACGTAGGTCGTAACATTATTATACTTAAATCGAAATGGGATGCATGCTAGAGATTATATATTAACTAGTGGCATCCATTTGTGAGGGGATGTCAATGGATATTAGATGTTACTTCCTATATTATGTTTCAAATTTAATATTGGCCAATTTGATTATATGATAGATCTTAACTCGTGGCATGATTACTTGAAAAAATGACTTGTGGTGTGTTATAACTTGGGATAAATTAACCATATAAATTCAATTCATGTAAATTAATTTTCTTGATGATAAAAGCAATGTGTTTCCATTATTAGTATTGGCTACCCTTATTGGTTATGATATCATTTTAAGTGAGCTTATTTCTATTGTGTGAGCAATGGAATAAGATCATGATTTGATGATATTCCTTATTAGATCTAGTTTTAGTTTTGCAACTCATATTAACAAGGACATGTAGTGGTATAGACTGTTGACAAGAATTGGAAAGTTTATTATTTTAGTTATTTATAATTTAGCCCTTGATTAATGGAAGACTGGTTATATTATTATTAATTCAATTATGAGACATATGTTCATGGGATTATAGGTGGATGTATGCATTTAAAATTGGTAATGTTACCTTTGGCATTGAATATGCCTCATATTATGATTATTAACCATGGAATAAACCTTGTGAATGGGAATTAATCCATGAATTGGGATGAGGATCCAATATGCTATCTAAGATTTTAATTTATTCTATGATTGGTGGTTTAATATTCCTCCTTAGTAATGAGTTATTAAATCATAACTCTCCTTAATAAACACATGAGTTAATGTTTGAGATTACTTAAGCAATAAATTCTTGCATAGATATATGCATGTTACTTGAATAACATGAATGATCATGTTTTATGTAATAACATGATATTATAACCAAAATATAAGTAAGTAACATATAGATGTAAGAACCCTATGGATTACTTAAAATATGGTATATCTACATCATAAGAAGTAATGGGTTTCCTAATGCCATTTGTATGTCTATTCATTAGGATGCTCACATGTGTGATGTCAGATGCCTTGATATAAGTGTATTATGGCTCATCTAATTCAATGGGGGAATAATCCTTTGATAACAGAGTTATGTTTTTGTATGTGAACTCTGTCAGGTGAGCGAATAATGGTGCAATAATACCTAAAGATCTTGGATCATGGTATAGTGATCCAATGGAGGTAGCACAAGGACTGGTGCTTACTTGGGTGAATCCCAAAATATTATGGTAACTCAATAGATGTTTTTGTTATCTTTAAAAATGGATTAGAGATTTCCATTTGTTGAACGTATGAGGTGGTACGATTTGCCTAAGTAAGCTAGTGAGATGAATTATTTTGTTTGGTCATTTGGACCTTCATGCTTAAGTGTTGCACTTGTCTTATATCTTATTTGATTATATAGAAAATGGATAACAATACATTCTTTAACATTCTTAAATTACATTATATTATCCTTATAATTTCTTAATGCGAAAATATAGATGCTAGCTTCAATTTTATTAGCATCATATACATGTATGTTTTACATAGTCTCTTAGACCATTAAACCTTGATTGCATAAGTTGATCAAATACTTAGAGATATTATTATTAAGTGATCCGATAGAGAAGGTGAGTGCATTTGAAATTTTTAATGGTTATCACTATGGATCCACATACTAATACCCCCTAGAATAACATATCATTCTAAGGTAAACATACTTCTCTAGGGCATTTCCTATTGACATTTATCCCTAGGTAAGTGTTTGAGGTGAACCAATATGGTTATTGTTTATTATTAATTTGTGTAGTTGACTATTGAGATGCATTGTGATGCATTAAAGTTACATTAGGCCTTAAATTCCATTCTATTGTGTACTCTAAAAGATAATTCCAAATTTTTTTGGAAGGGTTGTTTTAGGAATTCCATTATTAAAATTATATGGAGGAGAAGGAGGAAGGTCAAGATCCTTATCATATACATCATAGACGTCAATATATTCATCAAAGGAATGATAATCCTCAATTTTAAAATAAGAATAATATTACCTAGATATGAGTGTAGACATGAGGTGAAAATTAATGGACAATCCTCTCTTATGATGTGTCAGAGGGAGATGGTCATAGAATCTTAGTAACCCTAAAATATTCTTATTATTCTTAGTATATCCAATGATTGGAATACTATTGTTCTCTCAAATGTAAGGATCATTTTTGTCATTTTATGTTTTTCAAATAAAAGGTTACCAAAAAATATGATTTATATATTGTTGATTATGGACTGAAATGATAATATGAAGAAACCATAAAATAAAAAAGCTGATGAATTTCTCTAGGAATGGCTTCTATAGAGATGAAATCAAAATATTTAGTGAAATCACATACAACATTCTTGTAAAGAAGAATATGTTCAAATTTAGCCTAGTAGACTTCTAAGAATCGTCTACTTAACAATTCTAAGTCACCCTAGATATTTAGGTTTTGAACACCCAATATTTTTGTGATAAGAACTCTTAAAAAGAATGGTTCATATTCCAATACATTGTTCATAAACTCAAAATTGAGGTTGAAATGAAAGGTCATGATCCTTACTCCATGGTAATTTAGGATGAACCCAACCCCTAGGCCAAGATGATTTTTTTACCCACCATAGTGAAGGATCAGTTGATCATTCATGAAGGAAGAATTAATGTCATGATTTGGGAGGGTTTTTTGGTCTTCCAAAAATTTGAACATGAAAATTTTAGAAAAAGTGGACAAACCTTATTTGGACTCCAAGTTTTGAGATACAAAAATATCATAAATCCCTACTTCTTAGAGATCAAAGGGGAGAGTAATGGGCTTATCCTTTCCTAATATGTTAATATTTTTAGCCATGGATTTGGTTTAGACAATTGGTATCACTGTGAGATATTACCCATTCAATTTATCCATTTTATCTACCCCCTTATCCTCATGTTTCTATTTTAGTAAAGCTTTATGAATTTTATAATTCCTCTTTAAAAATACACAATGTTTGGTTTGAGATCATGTGGGGGTTTCACCATAACATTATTAGAAAAATGGTAATCAATATGGAGTCCAGGTTTTGTATTAATATTGGCTTGCATGGAATCCATGGGTCTAGGGTCCCCTTCAAAACAAAAACCCTTCCTAGATGGAGGAATATGATATCTTAGAATAAATTATAAGGGTTTAACTTAATTTTGTGAATTAATGGTATTTAAAGGGTTTTTGTTATAACCTGTGTCCCCATCAATCATGTATTATTCCATAAAAATAGTTACAGGTCCCCAATTAACTAGAACTATGATGTTACCAATAGAAGTTTAATTTAGGCTCTCATAGCCTCTCAAGATTATGAGTGAAGGAACACTTACTTTTTGTGGAACTAAGTTTATGAAGAAGAAAAAATGGGACTATGTTAATAGTAATCATGTGATCATTTTACATAGTTATTATAAATATAGACTTAAAATAATAATGTTGGATCCTCCCTTCTAGCCATTTCAACATCTAGGATAAGGAAACTAAGGCCAAATAAGTAGCTAGTGTCTTGAAAGTTTTGCTTAGGTGAAGACATGTAAAAATTAATATGGTTAATTTTGACATGAGGTGGTGTAATGCTAGACAAGTGGATGAGTCCTAGGACATAAATTAATGCCAAATTATTATAAGGATAGTTCTTGATCAAGTATGTGAAAAATGGTGAAAAAATGTCTTCATAAGGTCATTAACTAAGTCTTAGTTTCATGTGAGTAATGTTATTTGCATCCTATTTTATTTATAATTATACACCTATCATTTATTTTATTTCCTTGTGGCCCTAATTTGGGTGCCATGTTAGGGTTGGGTAAGCCAAAAGTATAGGATTTGGCATTATGGGATCCAAATAGTGTAGGTTACTTAGTTTAATAGGATTGTGTATGGTTTTGGATCTTCCATTTTTTGTTATTAGGAAATATGTTTTGATAAATACACATATTTAATTTTTAATGCACAACAAGACATGTGGGTTGAGCTAATTATTTTTCATTAGCGTTCCCTAGGAATATCTCTACAAATGTTTGTCATTAGTTTTGAAGGATTCATTGAATAATTTTTTTAATTCCCTATAGGCATGAGTGTCATATCCAATGATTATATGAAAGAGATAATGTACATTGGGATAAAAATCCTTGGGTCTCTAGATCTAATTTTGTTGAAAAAACTATTTTGGATTATTGCCTTATTGAAAGGGGTGGTTTTGATATTTTGGGTAATGGTCAACATGTTGAATCTAATTTTGAATTGAGTTCTTAAATTATGCATAATGGGTGGTGTACATTAAAATAAAATTCATGAACTATAGGTTGAGGATTTTTTTTCCTCACACCAACATAACTATTGTTGTTATTTTTTTTGTTCATCAGCTAAGACATGGTGTTGTTATCAATGTTTGGCCTTTTTTTTAATCTTTCACTCATTGTATAGTGGTATTTTTTAATTTTTAGAACTTTTGGTCCTTGCTTGGTGGGTTCATTATGATTATTTTTTTTTATAAAATCCACTATTCTCAATATGGGTGGTTAGTCACCAACTAGCTCTATACATTATGTAGCCACCATCAATGGTGACTTGTTAAATTATAAAAAAAAATTGACCATTTATTATTAGGAAAGATAAGGGAATTTTTGAACTTCCTCCCCACTTTCCTTAATGATGAAATGAAGGAAAAAATCACATAACTCTCTTTGGTCCATATGTTGTGCACTACATACATGTATAAAAATTGACTCCATGTCATAATGAAATGGGAAACGGATTCATTATGATCTCATTTAGTATGAAATAGTTCTCAAATGTTAGGTTGGATGAGTTTATTCATATCGAATGCCTCTATAAAATTCACCATGATTTATCAAAAATAATGAATGGATGCCTTAGGGAAGCATTACCACTAGTCTAAGGATATTCTCTCAAGATTATTTTGAAACATTTATTCAACTAACCCATACCAAGGTAGTATTTGTCTAATAATAGTCTAATATGTATTGTCATGTGCATGGGATATCCTTCCCCTTTAAACATGGTGAGGTCGGGTAGGGTACATTGCATGAGAACTCCTCATAAATTGTGGTCAAGGGGCTCCTTCATATATTTTTCATAGGTCCACATGAAACTAAAGTTCACCAAAGGCATTGTGGGATTAAATTTAAGAGGAGGTTTTTCATAGGAAAAATAGGTAAAACTACAAGAGGAAAAGATGTGGGCTGAAAGGGAAAAACATAGTAGACTAGATAATAATTATCTCACTGGGTCGATCAAAATACATAGATTTATTTTTTAAGTTTACATAATAAGAGGTGTGGTATATGGGTATTAAAATATTTCATAGGTTCCCACTAAGATAGGAATGGATGATGAAATGACTTGGTTAAAGTAGTTAGAACAAATTTAATTTATTTAGAGAGGCTTGGTTGCTCTCTAAGTCTCAAATAAGACCCACTTAGGTAGAGATCAGTTCTTTTAGGTAGTAACCGGTATTATATATTAGAAATTATTATATATAAGGTTAGGGATAAAAATATTGATTACCATTAGTAAAGTGATTTATGTTGTAATCCTAAGGAGCAGCCATTATTCATTTCTCATAAGGGAAGGGAATGTTTTGGTTTTCAATGGGGGGTATGCTGATAATTTTAGTTTGTTAATCCCATCCTATAGATATTGTATCCTATCAATATAATGATTGAATCTCTCTGGATTATTTAAATTTAGTATTTTAAATCTAAAATGTGGTATACTCATAATTTTTTGGTAAGCACCTCCCCCAACAATGATTTTCATATTATTAGAGTTTTAGTGGTTACTTAAGTATTAGAAGCATCCTACACTTCTTGAATTACCACTCTAGAACTAGTTTTTAAAATTAAAGATGAAGGATTTTGAAATTGACTCTCTACATTTTGAGTCTAATTTTTATTTTTCAAACTGAATAATTAGGCCTCATAGGGGATTTTATGGTCCCTCCTATAGATTTATAGGTCAACAGGTCTTTCAAATATATTTATTTCCAAACATATTTTTGGGTTATATAAATACCCAAAAAATAAATGTATGATTTGAGAAGGTATAAAAAATAAATATGCAAAAGAATATGTTATTAACATTAGGATCCCTAGATTTTTACACATGGGAAGTGACACAAATATTGTACTCTAGTCTTCCTAAGTTCTAACCAAGATAAAAAATAAGGAGATGATGTGATGATGGGTATATGGATGTGACTTGTTAAGTTGAGGTAAGAGAATTGGGTTTCAATAATATCTAGTAAAAAGTACTCATGACGATACCAAAATATCTCACTAGCTTCACATTTCTCAATTGATAGTAATAAGATAATATTAAAAAAATACAAGGTCTCTCATTGTGAGTGAGGACAAGATATAAATTTTATTTGTCTATACTAGCTATAAATAATCGGGTTCAGTTAGGATGGATAACTCTAGGTAACTAATCATCTATATTAGTTTTATCATTCCAAGTCAATGTAATATGCCAAGAAAATGAAATTTGATGAGGCTAATCTCAAGGAAGAGTGAAAGATAAAGTGGAGATTTAGACTTAGAGATATTTATATTGAAGACCTTACATATGAATATGTCTAATACCTCTACATGGTCTTGTTTGTTAACAAAAATGAGTTGGTCAATGATAAGATGCAGAATAGGAGTAGGAAAAAAATTTATTGTAAACTCAAAATTCATATCACTTTAAATGTTACCAATAGGAATAGGAGATATAAATCTAGGATGTATGATTATTGTATGGAGTGATCACTCTTAAAGTGTCATCTAATAGGAAAGGCAAGGTTATAGTGAATAAATTAAGTGTAAATCTTGTCTTGATTATTTTATTTTGTTTTTAAAGTTTCTAAGTTTTTATAAATATAAATATAATCTAATACACAAATAAATTAATTTGATCTAATCTAATAAATAAATAAAAATTGAAAGAAAAAAATTTTAACCTAATCAATGGTGAGACCAAGAAAAGCTATATATTGTGGTTTTGAGTATAATATCATCAAATAGCTACCTAATTTTCTCAATAAAAACCTTTGTAAATCTATTAAAAATTTATGAAAAAAATAATAAAACAAGTATAAAATATTCAAGAAAAGATAAGTTGAACAGTGGATGGGTTGACTCATGAATAACCAAGATCTGATTGCCAATTCTATGAATTATATTCTATAATTTTTTCTAGAGTGACACAAAGATGATCACAAATTTCAATAACTATTTTACAAAAATTGAATCAGGTAGGATAGGGATCTATAAAATTTGAAAGATATTATATCTAATGTAAATGTAAGATCTAAAAAGATAAGGAAAGTGATATAATTCTAAGGGAAGAAAGGTGTTTGCATGTGCTGGTTACCTAATATCGATTGAAATATATTGTTATTGGTCATAATTATGGATAAAATTAATAATACGAGTCATGTAGAGAGCACAAAAAGAGAAAATAATGAGAAAAATAAATTAGAATCATGAAAAATTCATGAAAATTGAAGTCTTGGACATTAATTTTAGAAATGGGAAAATGCTGATGAAACCTCTAATATATGAAGGCGGAGAAAATAAAATTAGCATAGAGTATGATGAAACTTCCACACATGGTAATGAAAATATCCATAATTATATGTCAATTTATGCATCCAAGATGTTTTTGTTCTGACTATTTTCAAATTCACCACAGTGGGAAAACTAAAAAAGTGTTGGTCTTATCATGAAGGGTAATGACTTTCTCATAGTGAGTGATGGTTTTTTCATGAAGGAAATAAAATTATAAAATAACTAAAAATAATCCAAAAATTGAAAATTTTAAGCTTCAAAAAGGACCATAGAGGTCATAATATACAAAATGATAGAGATAAACATGTTTGATATTATCTATACAAAGGCCCTTACATCATCATTGATTTTTTGTGGAAATGTTGTACATTATAAAAAAATTATTCATATAGAAATAAAGGATTTTTTAAATCACAAGACAAGATAAATTATGTTTGTCTAGGTATTTTTAGCATTATTTAGTGTCAAAATTTCACTTAATTATAATATCAATAACTTGGTATTTTTTAATAAGATTTAACATTTACTGTGTTACACTCAAACCATCACAACCTTTTGAGTGAAATATCCATTGTTTAAATATCTTCCTCATTGGTTATTGTAAAATTTGTTTCTAGTGCTTCTAATGAAGTTGTAAACAAAATTTGTGCCGAAGTGAGCATGAACATTTATTATTAAATTATTCCATGAGGTATTCATCTTAACCCCAAAAAACTTATAATGTTATTTTATAGTATCCTTAATTTACCCTTGTTTATAATTTTTCTGGTTGAGTCCCCAAAAATAATACTTTAAAATATTGGATTTGTAATACATTGATGGATCCTCATGCAATTAAAATTAAGGTTTTTTAAAATATGACTAAGGTTTTAATCTTTTTTTTAATTTTATCAATCCCAACCATTTTCATTCCATTTTTTATAATGGGGTTTGGTTCATTCAAAATACATTAGTTTTATTTTCCAATTAGACTTAAGGCTTTGTCATCTCCGAGCATGCTAAGATAAATATCTATGTCTGGGTAAAGTTCACTATCCTCCCATTGATCTCATGGAATTTTTAGTAAGAAATGTGTTTACATTTAAGTATATCTTCCCAAAGATGTAATATTAATTATTGTTATCCAAAATATTGAAAAAAGGATTGCATAACATGTGATTTACATTAACATATCCAGAAATTACTTCCAATGTCAGTGCATAGACCTATATATAATATTTATGAATTATATACCACCTCACTCTTATACATTTTCAAAATATAGATATTGTCCTCTAATTTATATACCTTTCCTTTTATGAATAGTCTAACATCCACTGTGTCTTTGTGGTCATTATTTATCTCTTAGTCTAACCAATGTCATTCTTATGACCCATTCCTTATATCTTGACTAGAATGTTTTAAACCTACTTATCTTCCATATCTATAATTTCTAGACCTATACCTATTTTTTAAATTCTTAGACACTTACATCTCAGTCAAACACCTACATCAACACAAGTGTCTTAATCTCATGCAAGTGTCCGGTTCCCTATAGTCATTTCATTATTAAATGAAACATATTCATATGGTCAACTTAAGTGTTTTTATTCAAAATATTATCCAAAGTGATTTATATAAATATAAGATCAATGTTCATTCATTCCTTACCTAGTAAAGACAACAATATCACACCTTCTCACAAGTGAATGATAAAAAAACATCCAAATTAGTAAAGATATTATTCTCTCCTATTTATGTATCAATCATATGGATAACATATCTATATGTTTAAATTACTGAAGCAACATTTCATGGGTTCTATTTACCAAGTTACAATCTATGTCACTATTGTAATTGATTTCCACATGTTGTACCCTTATGCACACACAAACTAACACATTAGGGGAGAAATACATAAATCTGAGGCTCTCTTCAAAGTGGTGGTTATGTAGACAACACCCATTGATAGAGGATCCCTTGTGGTTAGTTTGACACTATGATACTACTAACCCATTTTTACCATAGCCACTATGATGATAAATAACTAGGGTTTTACTATTTGACAAGGAACAACAACCCTTGATCTATATATCAAGACACTAGAGTGAAGGCAACATAAAACCTATAATATTAAAGGTGTTCACTTCAAGTTTTAGTAAGTATTTAATACTGGACACCTGGATATAAGTTAGATAGTAGTATCAATGCAACCATCTTAGCTCAACACAAGTGTTTGTAACTATAGAGGGTATTTTTATAGAATTTGATGATTGATCTAGAATCCACATCCTATCTATTTCTAGCATGTTCCATATCACATTTATATTAACATCATAACTAACCAAATATCTTATTTTGATTATCATTATAATATCTACCATATTTTTACTTTCTATTTTTATCATATATCAACATAATAAATTTATTATATGTTTCATCCAAGTTTTTCAATTAATTGGCCTATTATATATCTATTTGTCACCCTTGTGCTTATTCATTGATATATTATTAACCTAAACCTATTAATATCCATATCTAAATTTAGAGTTAAACATTTTGTAAACTTGACCTCTAAATCTTCCTTTGTAAACCTATCATGTTCGAAGGTTTCTAACTTCCTAGGGTTTTATCTTAACATAATGGATTTTAAGATGTAAAACTTTACCCTAGGGTTTTAAAATCATTTGATCACAAAAATTTCATGTCTAGATGATTTAAAATTATTCTTCCTTGATTGACACATTTTGAATTCCATGTAGACCCATTATAATATTCCTCAAAGATATTTTCTATTTGGATTGATATATAAAAAAAAACTTGTTTGTTCACACAAATTTGGTACAATTTTTTTAATTTTTACAATTTAGTACATTCAATAAATATTGACATACAAGGAAAATGGTTTATTTGTTTTGTAATTAATTTATATATTTCATCATAAATATTTTTTTTCAAAAAATCTCTCATATCTAAGAAAAAATTCTTTTTATCCCAATTATTGATTATTTATTTGGAATATTCTAGGGTTTTTCTTGTGAAGCATTCCATGTTTTTTTGAATATTTATTATTCATAATAAATCAAATTCAAAATTCATCATAGCATTTTCATAATTGATTTGGTACAGAAAAAAATCTATTTTTTCTTCCAAATTATTTTGCTGATTTTACAAATCTAGCTTTTTAAAATTTTAGTAATGGTAGACATACAGGCCCTACACTGTAAATTTATTTCCCTATTTTTATGGATGTTTCTTATTTCATTTTTTATATAAAAACTATCTTAGATTTTTAAAAAACTTGGCCAATAGTCTGAAATTACTATCTCCTTATTTTATCATGTTGGAATGCTAGAATTTGTATGTCTCTTCTTTCTTATTCTCATATAAGTTTTTAGAAATTTTAAAATGGATAAAAGGAACTTCTTATTCCCCCTTACCCTAAGGAGGGTAGTATCTACATCACATTAAATAGGTCCATGTTATCAATCCTTCAAGTTGTAAAGTAAATGGCACATGTATGCATATTCAATTTGTATAATGTAGGGTTTGTGCTTGTGAATACCTAAAATATCAAATCACTAGTAGGAGAAAGCTAATAAAAGAGTTAAAAAAATAGATTAAATACCTTAAAAAAAAAATCTAGTGTTAATCACATATTTACATTTTCCTCTAGAAATGTCATACCCAAAAATGTTTCACTACCAAATGAAAATCTACAACATAATACATATAAAACAAGTGATTCAAATATTGTACCAAAGGCTACTAATATTCCAAGTGAAATTATTAGAGAAATGCCTAGAAACAAAGTGATTCAATTACCTCCTCTACATCCCATAAGGAGATCTAAATATTATTTTTCATATCATATAATGCATGGGCACCATGCATATTATTATTTTGCATTAAAGAATAAAATTCAAATTCTCAAAGACAATAATGATCCTATAATTGATACATAACTCATGCAAACCACTTACCTTATGAGTACTTATCCTATAACACAAGTGCAAAAACAACAAATATGGTTACAAAAAGATGATTCAAATAAAGGGAAGGGTCAAAAGAATAAAGAAATAGAAAATATACCATTACCAAAGGAGCTAATGATATTAAAACCACTAGAAACTAGACCATGTGAGATCCCTTTCTTGATCAATACCGTTCAACAAAATGTCACAATTATAAATGATTATGATAGTGGTGACATTATTCCTAATAATAATATGGTAGATGAATAATTGAGTAAACATAATCTTGATACAGTCAATACCTTACCACATGATTTATTTATACCTACATGATCTGGTACATATCAATTAAATCCATCTCTAGAAAGTAAAAAATTAAATACAAATACAAATAAAAAACCATGTTTCTCAAGATGTTCACAAGGTATTAAAATATAAGGTTCACGTGGATACATATAATGGCCTACCATAAAGGTCACAACCATAATATGTCATAGTCACTAATTCATTTACATATACTACAAATGGTATATCATATGTCCAATAATAACATAATAGGTTACATTTATCCTATAATAATGATTACATAAATGATTATGATAATAATAATATATAATATTGGTATGATCCTGAAGATACCTATTATGCAACATATGAGTGTGACACATGTGATGGGCCTCCACAAAGGCATATCTTTGATGAGATCCTTGGTTTCTAGTATCAATTTTACCTATACATGATAATGATACAACTAGGTTATATCATTATATGATCACTTTCCATTATCATGTTTGAGCTTATGTACTTACACATACCTTTATCCATGTTTCTATCTTTTGAAGTGTGTTTGATATTATATGTACTTAAATTTTTTTGATACCAAATATGATCCATGAAATAATATGTTATGTTAAAGTTGGTTGCTTATGATTTCATTCATGTACTTCTTTGAGTGTCTTTCCTTTCTATTATATTGATTGTTTTAGAATTTTAATATAATCTATTGTTTGTAACCCCCATTCCTTTGTTTGCCTTTTTGACATTTGAATATGTCATTTCTTGTTTTAAAGATGCTTACATATGACATTATTGACTTTTTGGACATTTGAATAAGTCATTTCCCTTTGATTGTGTGGAATTTAAACATGTCCCTTCCTTAAGGTATCCATTTACCTATTTATTTTGACTTGTTTTTGAGTTAACTTGTGTGTTCCTAGTTTCTTGTTGATATTATATTGTTACTCTCTACATGTTTCCATGATATATATCATGCATCTTATGACTTGATGTGATCACATTCTATGCACTTCTATGATTGAGGTAAGGTAACTATCAGTTGCTACTTATCCTCACCTCAAATAGGGGAATATTAGTGGGGGTATGCCTTAAAGGAACAAATTCCACATTATTTCACAAGATTTAGATTGTAGTGGGGGCATTTTTTGAAAACATGTTCTTTACATTCATCACAGTTTCAAATTTAATGGGGGTATGTGTTTGAAACATGTTCTACATACTTATTCAATATTCAACATACCTAGATTATATTGGAGCCATGCTTTGGAAACATGTCCTCCACATTGGAACTTAAATTAGTTTTCATATTTCTCCATTTATTGTGGGGGAATGTTATGATGATAATGACCTACACACTTGTTCAAATTCCAAATTAGCTAAATTCAAAGTTATATGATTTAGATATGCATTTATGTAAAAAATATATACATTGGTACCAATATTAAAAAAAGTTTCAACATGAGAAATATATAAGGTAAATAAACTATGAAATGTGCACCTAATATTTAATAATAAATTTAGTTTTAGATTTCAAACACTTTTTTGTAATGTCATCACCCACCAAGTTAGAATTCTATGGACTGTATTAAGCCAATATACTATATTAGTTTGTTTGATTTTTGGTATTATTGAGAAGATTAAATAACTCAATATTTCCAAGTTTATAGGTTAAACTTGATTACATAATATAACCAGACCAAATGTATAGTGTGAGTTGGCTTGGTTCACTCACACTCACTAGGTTATATGTATGATTGGGTTGCATAATTAACCCAATCTCAACTACTGAGTGGCAAATCACCTTTATCCTCAAGGTTGGGTTAAATATTTGTCCTTAAATATTTTTATATATATTCACTTTAAAAATTTATATTTTTCCTAATCTTAGCTCTAATGTTTCATAATGATAGATATTTCATATTTTCAAATCAAATTTCCAAAAGGCAAGATAGTTGCATTGATACACATGTGAACTCCTAAACCTTGATCTCTTTTAATTTAAATAATTTTAAATAATTTTAATTTCATATTACATGAAATTATTATTTACTAAATCATGGTCTTTGTTTCAATTCAATCACTAAAAAATCACTCAAGTTGGGATCATGCAAAGGCAAGGTGTGATATAGACAACTAGGTACACATTTATTATCATTTAAACTAATAATTTAATTACTAGATTAAAGGGGTGAGGGGAATGTAGACATTAATAATTAATTATATATCACCTCAGTATTGTACACTTGGATAATAAAGACCTTGGTTATTTCTCTCAGTTATAGATGTTTCCTGCTACCAAAAGGCTTGAATTTGTTATCTTTTTATGCTCATTGCTTATATCTTAGTTTGACCAATGTCATTATGATGACCTAGGCATTTTATATTTCCAAAAAAACTTAAATATACTTATCTTACATCTTTATAAGTACTAGATATGTACCTATTTATTTCTTTCCTAGACACTTGTATTCCAATCAGATGCCTACATCAATGGAAGTGTCATGACTTGACACCAGTGTCTAGTGCCCTAAAGTCATTCAATTTTCAAATGAAACATATAATTATGGCATAACAAATTTTATGTGAGATAATATCCAAATAAATTCATATAAGTATATTAGGGTCAATCTTCATTCATTCCTCACCTATAAAGACCTACTAACCTCACACCTTATCACAACTTGATGATCAGAGAGAATTCAAGTGAGTAAAGCTTCCCTATTCTCTCCTATTTCCATATCAAGCATAGGGATAACACATATATAGGTTTAAAGTATTGAATTATCATTCCATGATTTATATTTTCCATGTTACAAACTAGGTCACTATTGTACTTACTTTCAACATATTGTTACCTTATGCACATACAATCCAACACATTAGGGGATAACTCTATCAATATAGGTCCCTATTCAAAGTAGTGTCTATGTAGGTAAATCTTATTGATAGATGGGTATTTTGGGTTAGATTAACACTATGATCCCAAAAACCCATTTTCCCCATATCCATGAAGAAGATGAAGAACTAGGGTTTTGTTATTTTACAAGGAGTGCTAACCCATTATATAGATTGAGCACACTAGAGCAAAGGAGACACATAACCTATAATATTACATATGGTCATCTATTTTCAATAGGTATTACATCCTATACACATGTCCGAGTTATACAATAGTGTTGATGCAACCATCCTTGGTCAATGTAAGTGTCTAAAGCTATAGAGGGCACTTTTATAGATTATGATGACTAATATAAAATCTAGAACTAGCTATTTCTATCATATTACATATCATATATGTATTAGCATTAGAACTAAGTGTATTGTTTTCATTATAATGTCAATATATAACATCTTTATACTTTCCATTTTTATCATATCTCAACATAATAAATTTATTATATGTTTTATTTAAGTTTTGTAATTGATTGGCCTATTATAGATATATTTATCACCTTTATGCGTATTCATTTCTATATTATTAACCCAAATACTATAAGATACTTATCTAAATTTAGGGTTATAAAGTACAAAAAACATTAATTTAAATTTATGGCCAACTCTAGGTCTACCATACATCCGAAAACCTCTCCTAAGGTGAACAAAAGTGCTCAGAATTATGCATATAAATGGACTATGGTATGAAAAAAACAACAACTAGATTTCATGCTTGGTGTGGAAAGCACAAAAAATTATGTACAAACCCATAGGATGTTATTAAAAAATTGTAAAGCAACATGTTTAATTTACCTAATATACAATTTTTTAGCTATTTTTCACTCAAGGTGCAACCATATTTTTAGTTTCTCAGAATCAATCGACGGATTCTCAACCATTATAACTACCTCTTAAGAGGATATATTTATATGCATCTAATAAATTATTGGTGTTTAATCATAAATTCATTTTATGATGTGATAATATTACTTATCCACTTATAAAATATGGAGAATATGTTCAATACAATTGGTGGGCCTTTAATTTAGATGACGTTATGAAGGGCAACCATCAATCCTACCTAGCTAGTATTTTTTTTTTTAATGTTTTATCCAATATTGATGACGAAACCACTATGTAATCTGATTTAAATTAATGATTATTTAAAATTGGAATTTCTAAGGCCTAATTGACATGAAATAGAATTATATTCATTTGGATACATCTAATTATAATGATTATATGAAAAATATATCTACAAGAAGTTAAAAAATTTGGGTTTTTTCTCACCTTTGCCATCAAATAGATTTGGTTGAGTATTTTCTACTATATGTTAGATCATGAAAATAGATGTGGTGGTATTATCACCTTAATTTTATCTTATTTCACATAATTTTTTTAGTTGGAATTAAAAATATACTCATCAAGTTATATGGATAGTATTTGTGATTAATGGCCATTTCATTGGTATATCCTACATTTATGCATACAATGAAATTGTGGAAATGGAAATGCTTTAGCGTTGGTTAAATTATTTTCATAATACAAAAAATAATTTATTTGGAAATTGAAACATGATTTAATCTTAGTCATAAAAGGAGGGGTTATACCAATGCATTGGTGTGCCTAGAAAAAAGAGGTTTAGTTTTACATTAGAAGAATACATAATATGATTTATTCTTATTTATTGGTCTCGTTTTCACCATTATTTCTCATGTTTTTTTATCAATCCTAAAGAGTAGCCTAGATTTGGCTCAAAATGTTGATTCTTCATATTTCCTATAATTCAGGTCTCTAGTTTATTCAAAATACATACTATTTGATCCTAATCACCATCACCACATTCTTGCTACCTTTACATGGACTACATGGTCCAATATATATAAAGTACATGCTTGTGTCTAAAATAATATTTTAATATCAATGATTGTAGGGAAAAAACATATTTTCTTTTTCTAATAATTTTGGGCACCTAATAAATGTCATTCTATTTGCTTTGATTTTTGACCACCGTTGCATAAATTTTGAAAGTAAATGGATCTCCCCCATTAAAGTATCACCTAGAAGAAATTTTATCTTAAACTTAATAAATAGAATCAAATTTGACCAAGAATCACATTATAATATTATATAATATGTCACCACAACCTCCTATAGCATGTATATGGATGATAGTTTTAAGAATGCTATTAGTTAGATAATTTCATCTCTTCACATCTATGGTAGATAATAAAATATTTTTCATTGTAATTCTCATGAGGCTTCACACCATGAATTAATTTTTATTTTTTTTTAATATTTGGATATTTCTCATTTTGATGATGATATATAAAATAAAACTTCTATATGGGGGTAAAAAATAAGAATTTAAGATCATTATCAAGATGCAACATCTTAACTTCAACTATTTATGCAATAGTTATGGATATGATATAGAGCTTATAAACAATTCTCCATTTTAATCCATTACAAGAAAGTAATTGATTATGTCAATATATAAAGGATGTTGGGTACCACCTTAAAAACATTCCTTATATTTTTAAATCTATTGTTTCTCATTATCACAATGTTTTCTTCTTTCAAACTTCATCACTAGAATGAAAGCATGCTTTAATAAAATGCCTCCACTATGTCCCTTGAAAGATCAATAAATCTCAAAGAGTGGCATATGATAGACTCCTATCTATTAAATATCTTTAAGATTCCATTATTAAAATTATTACTAACATTTTTATTAGTAATTATGTGTTTTCATGTGAGTTTTATAAGGAATTATAGGACATAGCAGTTTTTGATTTGCATAGATTCTAGCTTGAAGCTATCTAAATACATTACTTCATCAAATTTATCAATTAGAGAAATATCACATTCATTAACAAATTTATTCATTTTAAACTCATTTCCAATTGGATTAATATTACACTTCTCAATGTATCCTAAAATATTATTAGTAAGGCCCTTTATCTTAGGGTTATAAATTTTCTATGCCTCAAAATTCTCACCATTTATTCACAACAGATACATCATAAATAGCATATTATTTATTTGGGAAAAAATTTAATGGGCCTTGAATTCTCATCAAAATTCCTTTTTTTGAAAAATTAGTTTTGAAAAATATTTGTATGTAAATGAATGTCCAATCATCTTTATCATGCTTCAAGACTTGGATTTGGTTCTAAGGTTTTCATCACTATTAAAATGTTATTCTTGGATGTGGGTAATGTTATTATAATTATATTTTTTTAAAAATGATTATTTTTCCCTCTTTCATTCTATTGATCAAGTGTAAAGTCTAGACCCTTACCTCTATGCATTTGTTGTTGAGGGGATCAATTATTTTCTAGACAACTACTCTTTCATAGGTTTGGTTAAAGTAAAATATCTTCCCTAGTCTCATATTAAAATCACTTCCCTTTATAATTTAAGTAGAATAGTATAATTTTTTTTACAATGGCACGGCATTTTGTAGAGGTTTTTTATTTAGATTCTAGCTCTTCAATCTAATTTAAGAAGACCTAATGCTACAGGTAGTTTATCTCCCCCCACCTAGCTAGATTATTTAGTTTGGTGGATTTTTATTCAAATGGGTGAGAAATTTAAGTATTTTGGGATCCATATATATAAGACATTCCCTGAGATATTTGGGGTTACGTGGTACCAAGGGTCAAGAAAATAGTTGTCATTTTAATATATAAGAATCCCTCTTAAGGATATTTAACATGACTGAAATTTTATTCAAGGATGCAAGCACCTACATCACAATAAATGATGTCCAATTTAAGAATTTTGAAATCTTTAATTTTATTATCCAATTTTATTGTATATCCCCTTATATCTATGTATTTGATAATGAGCAGCTTAGTTATGTAATGGCCAACAACTCTTCTAGAGGCTTTGTTAAATGCATCTCTATTCCCCATTCACATAATGAATTGGTTAATGGATTTTTTTAATTAATTTATAATTTTAAAAATAAGGGATACTTATGCTTCCAATTCCATCAAATTTTTATATATTTTATGTGTAATTCATATTTATTCCATCCAATGGAAGAAGACCCAACCTAGTTAGAATATTTGGTATATTTGGATATGGATTAAATTATGTGAATAGTTTATGATTTTGGGAATTTCCTTTTATTTTAACCCATTTCCTTAGTTATATGGTATTATTTAGTTCAAAGGGTTGATGAAAAATTGAGTTTTTAATTTCTATATCTTTCTCTTTAGAAATCAATTTTCCAATATAATTTAAGATGGTATTTGATACTAATTTAATTTACTATATTTTTTTCATCATTATAAATATGCCTAAGATAATATTTAAAGACTTGTTTTGGGTCAAATATAAAGGAACCAAATGATTTTTTTATTACTTACGTGATTTTTTGCAAAATCATATCCTTAAGAGGTCTGGGTATCCTAAATTAAAAATCCAAGGTTATGACTTATGTGAAAAATGGATCATTTGTGACTTTGAATGGGATGAAGAATGAAAACCTATTATTGTAAATAATATTAAATAAAGGAACTCTTAAGGTAAATTCAGACTATAATGGTAAAATTCTTCAATCTACTCTCATCACTCAGGTCCTTCTCACTAGTGTTTATACATGTTTACTAGTACTTGCAATGCCTTAGAACTTCTCAAAAGATAGCCATGATGGGATATATATGGTATCATGTATGGAATATCTCTCAATTCCCACATGATTTAATGGTTGCCCATTAGATTAAGAGTCTTTATAAGTTTTACAAATGTATTAATGTCATTTATTATATCTTTCATTATCAAACCAAGGACTAGTTTATTGCCAATATCTAATGGTTCAAGATAATTTGGAGGCTAGTGACCAAGAGTCTATCTTGAAAATAAATAATGTTAGAGTAGGGGTGTTATTTTTTACCATATTTATTTTCTCCCTCACTGGTATTTTTCCTACTTTCATGGAGAAACTTGCTTATGTGTGTAGGTTGACTAGGTGACTAGGAAGTAAATCCCTTCATTGGCTATTTTGGGTATGGGAGTTAATCATATATTATTATCCCTATTGACCAAATTTTGTGGAGGAGGTAAATATATATTATAGAGGTCTAATTACCACCTTTTAAAGAGGATTTACTTTCTTAATTTACTATATGTATTCATCTAATTTGAGATATTTTCAACTTAATGAAAGATTGTGTTTTTATCCACTTATTTTTTATCTCTTGAAATATTGTCTTTGATTTATTTAATTTTACTTAAACAATATTATGGTGTGCACAATATTAATCTCATTTTATCTCAACCTTTACATTCACATTATCTAGAACTAGGAATACTCCAATAATTAACTCTATAGCAAAAGTGTATCTTCAAAAAATTGAGTTCAATCTCCCTCAAGATGGTGGATTGATTGAAAATGGATTGTGAAGAGACTTCCTTTATTATAAACCCTATATAGGTTATCAAATAATTTCACCTTGGAATATTCTAGTCGATGCTCTCAAATCTAAGTGAAAATTTAAATCCATAGATAAAGTTTGAATAAATTTTAGACATGTGTAGACTACCATTATTGAGCCCCGAAAGGCACACTTCTTACATTAATTCTTCACCATAGAATACTAATCGGTACCCAATTATTTTGTGTGGGAATAAATTATTATATTTTATTCATTTTTAATAACCCATAATATCAAAATCATATTTTTTTCTCTATAAGCATGCCCAGTCAACCTAGATTTGTATCAACACCACTTTCAAAAGCTTCCAACCGTACATGTTTACCTAGAAGACGGTGAATTTAAGAGACTCGGTCATGATTTATAAAAATTCACACAAATTTGGTATATATTTCATGCTAACATTATCTTCTAATTATGTAATAACATGAATGATATTATTTTTTGTCATGCTTATCTTGATGATTTCTCACATACTTATAATGGGATCTATGTTGTATGAAATGTTATCATTGATATATAGGTTCAAGTGAATAAAGTTCCTCTAGATATTGAATACATCTAGTCTTTATTGGATCAATAGTGAGTGTCCCTTATGCAATTAGTCTATATTGAAAATAAAAAACTCTATAGCAAAAGTGCATCTTCAAAAAATTGGAGTTCAATCTCCCTTAAGATTGTGGATTGATTGGAAATGGAATGTGAAGACACTTATTTCGGTATAAACCCTATAAAAGTTATCAAAAAATTTAATTTTACAATATTCAAGTTGATTATCTAAAATCTAAGTGAAAATTCAACTCCATAGAATTTTTTTGAAAAATAAGGTTTAAACATGTGTGGATTGCCATTATTGAGCTACAACACAAAATAATCCTAGAGTTTCAAAAGGGATGTGAGTTTATTCCAAAAAAGATAAGTATATTCAAAGTTTTTCTTAATTTTTTAAAAAAATATACCATATTAAATCACCTTTCTTTTATATATTTATCTAAAACAAGGTCAAATAGGCTAATTTTCTTTGAATGCACAAATAATACATAAAAAGATTGGTCAAGTTTAGATTGTTAGTGGTGATTTCATGATTTTTTTATAAAATAATACATTGTGTGAAATATTTAAATAAGAATTATTATTCATATTTTCAATCTCTCGTGTTGTGTAATCGTATTGGATGCATTTTTAGTTGAGCTTGATGTCTTTGCCTAGTCTCACAAATCACATATTTTTGACATTTGCATCGGTTACTCTAGAAACATTTTGAGTTGTACCTAAATTTTTTTGAGCATTTATTATTTGTAACACTCAGAGGTTTAACCATTTCATAGTTTAGGAGGTGTAATTTCTTTTTGTATTTACTCTTTCTTTCTACTTGCACTTTTAGTTCTAAAACAACTTTCATTACTACTACAACTCAACTTAGCACTAAAATGGATTTAGGTTTAATCAACCCACTAACTCCCTTTAACTATAAAGAATGGAAAATCAATATTCTAATAATTATAAGGAGTAAGGGTTTGTATAGGATAACCATGGGTGATGAAACTGAACCTAACATAGATGTAGAGAAAGTTAAGTGGTATAATTGTAGTGATGAAATGTGTGGGCTATTATGCATTTATATAACCCCTAATCTTCTATTTTAATGAGGGCCTACCAAATCACCTATTGACATATGAACCATTCTAGGTGAACTTTTTGGGGAGAAAGATGTGATGAGAGGTCATGACCTTGAGAATGAACTGATTAACCTAAGTCCTTGCAATTTTGACACCCTTTAGTATTTATTATATAAGTTCAACTCCTTGAGATTGTAGTTGAAATAATGTGGGATAAATAAATAATATGCCTAGATTATTCATTTTATATGCTCTATAATAAGTCTTGACTATTCAGTCTTTGTCAGCTACTTTCCATTCCACTAAAAGTTCTTTGAGTACTGCATGGAACATACCCTCCTTAGATGATTTCTTTACGACTTTACTAGAGATCAAGACAAGTTGATCCAGATGGACACATTGAAGTCCAAAAAACCTCAATCCCTAATATATGGGAAAGAGAAAGAAAAGATTTCAAACAAATAGGAGAACAAGAAGAGTAAGGATCAAAATAAGAAGAAATAATCAACCTTTGCCAAAACCAACACTGAAACCTTGTCTTCCAATTACAAACCTAAGAAAGAAATAGTTAAGTTTGCATACTCTAATAAAAATGGGCATGATGAAAATAAGTTCATAAAGAAGCAAATAGATCACCTAACTCATCTCATAGAGAAGAACAATATAGGTGTTATGGAGTCCATTAATAAAACTTCATCTACCCAAGACTCTACTAAGTTAAAGGGTAAGGGGAAAGAGAAAAAAATGGGAAAGGCTCTTGTATCTTCAAAATATTCAAGGGTTATTGAATCAAGTTCTTCTCACCACATGGGCTCTTCACTAGTTGAGGTTTTTTCCTTAGAGCCTTGTAGCATGTCTTCTATTAGTTTGGGTGATGAAACTTATATACTCATTGGAAGGAGACAGCTTGTTGAAATGGAAGGAGGAACATTCAATAATGTTCTATGTGTCTCTTCTTTTTAAACCAATATCTTATCAATATATCAAATAAATAATATTATCAAAGGTATAAGGGTCGAGTTTATACCCGATTTAGTTATCATCACAGAGTTGCATAGTGATTATATAATGGAAGAGGGTAGGGTATATTACTAAGCCATGTTATATGCCTTCTCACATTTTGCACCTAATTCTTATTTGACTACATTGATGACTAATTTAGATGGAGTTAACAAATTATGTCATGTGCATTTTCTCCACCTTAACTATCACTACCTTGAATAACTTATCAAAAATGACATGGTCATAGGCTTGAATTGAGTCCAATTCTCTAAGTAACTTTGTGAGGGTTTCTCTCTTAGAAAGCATCTTGAAGAAAATTTTGACAAAACCAAAACATAGAGTGAGTCAAAATCATTGGAGGTAGTACATATTGATGTATCTGGGCCTTTTGCTAGTCTATATTTTACAAAGGATAAGTACATTATAACTTTCATTAATGATTTATTGAGATATACATGGGGATAATTACTTAAGAAAAAGTTTGAAGTGTTTGAATATTTTTAAGACTTCAAGGCACTTCTTAAAAAATAATTTGAGAAATCCATCAAGGTTCTTTGAACTAACAATGGAAGTGAGTATGTTAGCAACATATTTGAGTAGATTTGCACCACAAAGGGGATTGATTTGCAGTTTATAATTACTTAAAATCCTTCAGACAATTTTTTTATAAAACACAAGTATACATACTTGATAGATATGGCTTGCTATATGATTCACTCTAAGACTTTGGCAACTCAATATTATACTCAAGCCTTTATTTATACTTGTTATATTTAGAATAAGGTTGCTCACAAAAATTTGAAAGACATAACACCCTTTGAAGATTGACATTGAAGGAAACCTGAAGTTGATAAATTTAGGGTTTTTGGATCTCTAGCTATGGTAAGTATACCAAAGAAGATACACAAATCTATGGCACCTCAGTATAAGCCTTGCATATTTTTAGGTTATCTAGATGGTGTCAAGGGGTACTAATTTATACATCGAATGACACATGAGTTATTCATAGAGAGAAGTGTTCACTTTTAGGAGAGTCCCAAAGATTCAAAACTTAACACTTCTTATCTTTCATTGGATTTAATTAGAATTGATGATTATTCATTTGACTTGAATAATCAAGACTAGGTTCTATTGACAAAATTTGACTTTTAGGTCAAATTAGGGCACCCCTAGTAAAAAACTTGATTTTTAGTTATATAAGGGGCATAATTTATTATCATGAGGTGTTTTATAGGTCATTTTATGTCAATTAATATTGTAATAGCTTTGGTCAATTAGTTTCTAGGTCCATTTATCATTTTGAAACATTTTAAGGGTAAAAAATAGTGAGTTTAATGTTTTATATATGTTTCTTGGGAAATGTGAAAGTTTAAAAACATGATGTCATACCCCATGTGTCCTTATAAATCTTAGTCAACTGACATAACTAAAATATGACATGTTCCTCAAAAGAAAAATTTATTTTTTGGTAAAAGAAGAGAGAATGGCACTTATATGACCTCCTTGGGAAGTGTGTTAGTTGTAAAAGGTGTAAATATGAATATTAAGCTTCCAAATTCTCATGTACATGTTTTTATTGATCTAAAAGTTTCTTTTCTAAGCCAAAACCATTTTGCTCATTTATTGGCTTTTTAGACACACTAAAGTGGCTTGCAAGTTTTTGCTCAGTACAAACAACACAGGCAGTTTCAAGCATTTTTTTGGGGATATGATAGTAAACTAAGATACCTTAATTTTAATATATTTATTTTTAATATTGGTCAAATTGAATTTATGAACCATTGCTAGCAAGTTGACTATGTAGTTTTTCTAGTTTTTTCCTATACCTTATAGGCTTTGCTACATTTATGTCAAATCTATATGAAATAGTTGGTGATGTTAGATCCAGAAGATGTATAATTAATTATAATATGGTATCGATTCTTTTTTTTGATTTCATGATGTCTGGATGATAAATTTGACCTATGTTTCAAGAGGGTGTCACCATGTGTAATCTTAGTTAATTTTCCTAGTTGCAAGCTATGTGTTTCTCTTTCATGGTCTCATGGGAATGTGGTATGATGTTTATACTAGTATAAATACCATATTGATCAATTTACCTTCATTTTTGATCTCATAATACTATGTTTTGGACAAATTGTAATCTTCCCTTTCTTCATAGTCAAATTTTGTTCATTTTCTCTTGTAGTCATATGTTTAGAGCTTATATAACATGTTCATGGATCTATAATGAAGGTGTTTTTTAGTTATTAAACCCATTAAGAATTGGTAATATTTAATTTGGATGTTTTGAATAATCATAATATGGTTTCAAACTCTAACAAGCCAACCTTAACCTCATAAAACCCTACATGTTTTATTCCATGTGCATACAAGGAATTTTCATGTGGAAGTGAATGTTTTAGAACTGGTCTTAGGATGTTTTGATGGAAATTTTGTACTTAAGTGATTGAAATTAAGTTTTGAGTTTCCATAAAACCTTTCATCCATAAATATTTCCAATTCACTACCTATGCACATAGTTTATATGTTAAACTCAACCTAAATCTACCTACAGGCACCCTAACAGAGAGTTAAACACCCAAGGGAAGTGTTTAATCAAGGCATATAACTATTACTAGAGATATATTATGAAAATTGGACCTTGGTATACTTTTCTCAAAGAATGGACGAGCAGATGAAAGTGAAGGGACCTTTCAAAAGCAATAACTATGTACTTAGAGACTCCTTCCCCACAAATGTGAAATAGATTACCTAAGGTTTTTATTGACACCCTAAAATAGGGTTGCATAAGAATTTTTAGGTGTAAAATGACTTTAGATTATAGTTTATAGCATAAATAAAAACCTTGAAAGGTTGGATGAGCGGATGACAAGTGGAAGGTAGTTTTTAGAAGGCCTAAAGTCATAACTTTATGAACTATTTTTAGCGAATAATATCTACAGGTAAAATCTATTAACAACCCATTCAAAAAATGTTTAAACACCAAGGTATATAAAATGCCATCACTTAAATATTATATTGATGACCTATATGCTCATTAGTTACTCATATATATATATATATATATATATATATATATATATATATATATATATATATATATATATATATATATATATATATATATATATATATATATATATATATATTTGAAATTATTGATGTAATGAGTAACTAATGAACATATAGGTCATCAATATAATATTTAAGTGATGGCATGTTCCCAAAGAGATCCAATAGTTCATACATAAAGACCCTATGTACCTATAACCAATAGGCCTAAAAGTGTAAAAGATAGTTGAATTGGTTGCTAAATGGTAAGTTGTTATTTTTATGATAATTTAATTGTATAATAAGGATGGATAAGGTAATTTTTTTTGTTTTTTGGAACCAAATTACATTCTAGACTTCATAAACCTCCAACCTACAACTGCTATATGGACTGTCTCAAGCAGTGAAGGGAAGGGTTATAGTTTTGAGCATGAAAAGTGTATAAAATAACAAGTGTAGTTATTAAGGGTGTAAAGAATCTAGTATGATGTCCAAGGAGGTATATAAATGTATTTACCAAATAGATAAAACCATATTCACCTTAAGGGTAGAGGTAAACACTATGTCTTAGTCACAGGAGGCAATGAGCTCAACTTTGAAAGGGAAAAGGTGTATTGGTAGGTTAATGGGAGATAAACCCAAATTAAATAGTGCATGACCATCTTAATGGATGTTTTAATGAAATAATAATCTACAAATAATATCAAAATAAGCATACACAACCTCCTATAGATGCCATGAGTACCTACAACTAGGAAGAAGTTGGTGTCTCAGTCATGGTGCTTGATGGTGTTTTAGCACATAAAAGTTAATTCAAGGTGAATTTAGATGTTAAGTGAACTTAAGGACTTAAATTAATGGTAAAACAAATGTATTAAATACCTAATAAAAAAATATACATCTACAATAGGGGTCAAATAGGTAGGACACAGTTAGGTTATGATTAGCTCAGGTAGTCTTGTGAATCCAAGTGTGTAAGGAGTTCATGGAATATTGGATGGATAAGCGGATAATATAAAAATTTAATTATGTCATTATTGTCTAATAATACCCTCAATACAATGAAAAATAAGGAATAAAGATACCTTGAATATAAAATAAAATCTTCTTCCAAACACCCTTGCAGAGTCTCTTCACACAAGCCTATTTTAGGTTTTGAAGAAATAGAGAGACCAAATGATTAGAAAAAGGGATAAATTTTGGTATGGAGCATCCAAAAAAATTAGATAACACCATCCCACACTTTTTTATAATGATAAAATATGGGAGGTTATTCCTATTTTGTCTCAACTAGGGGGCACTCCCCTCAAATACAAACCCTACAGATTTGGAAAGATGGGTGTGTAGAGTAAATTTTTACTCTACGTTGCATTCAAATTTTTAGTTGAGCACTGCAGTTTTGGTCTCCATTTACCTTGGTCATAGCAGTAGAGTTGGGACAGAGCACGGGTTTAATTTTATATCTAAGTGTCAAATTTGAGCGGAGGCTGCCAAGTGTCACTTTCAGAGTGTGGGTCCTCTTTTCTCCTCTTTGGTTTCTTTCATTTCACTCTGCATAAATGTTCAAATTTGAGCAGAGGCTGCCAAGTGTCACTTTATGAAACACGGAGCTGACCAGTTGGCACCCTTTGAATCCCTTTTTTGTAACTTTCTAGAGAACTGTGGAATGTGCCACATATCCAGTAGCAGTTAAGTGGAATGCACCACATGCCAGTATCTGCATCTCATAGAGGTACCCACGTTTCTTTTTTGATAAAGACCTTCAACGAGATAAGTAGCAGAGAGAGCGAAAAGTACCAGGGGGTAGTCACAGAAGGCCCTGAACTACCTTTTTGAAGAAACAGCAGAAGTCACCACATGTCATCATCTGACAAAATTTGGTTCAAAGTCTGGGTCCAATGCTTTGGTTCAAAGAAGAAAGGCATCGTTTTGTTTGCCTAAGTGACATAAAGCAGTAGAGGCTACCAAGTGTCACTCTCAAAGTCCCTTTCTACTCCATCCCCAGAAAAAGTGGAAGATGCCACATAACCCTAGGAGGGGAAACGAAGAATGCCACATATCTTCCTCGAAGCCATGGAAGCCTCCAAGTGTCAACACCCGAGAAATCATCTTCGAGTTTCATTGTTGAATAAAGATTATGGTGGGCCTCGGGTGTTACTTTAAAAGTCTGTAGAAGCTGCCAAGTGTCACGATCCGTAAAAGTCTAATATGTGTCTCAAATGATACTACAACACAGCTAAAGAGAAGCAGAGAGTGCCAAGTGTCATTTTCCCATGCCTTCTAAGTAATAAGAGGATTTTTAGGAGATTGACTAAGTGTCCTCTCTTGTTTCAACATAACAAAGTGTTTCATGTATCTATTGCCATAAAGTAAAATGGAGGAAAAATTGGCTAGAGTTAATTCGAGTAGATGGAACAGTTCATCGGGTAGATTTTTGGAGCCCACAAAGCATTGAAGGTGCCATCTGTTTTGTCCCCTACAAGTGAAGGATGGAGTAGAATTGCACGGGAAAGAAAGCGATGTAAGGAGACATCTGAGGCTATATAAGGAGAATTGTAAAATCAATAAGGGGGGATTTTCTCATAGTTTTAGACTTTTTGAAGTTTTTGACCAGTAATATCATTTGCTCTTGTCTCAATTTTCTTGAGTTGTAAAGTTGATATAACCGTGCATGTTTTCTGTGCCCTCTATGTGGATGAATGAATTAAGGAAATTTGGGCTCCATGCCTTGGTTGGTGTTGTCTGTGTCATTTGTAAAGTAGTCTATATTGTAGATTCTCTTGAGTTGTGATTAGGAATGTCATTTGCTTTTGTCTCATTTTCTTGAATCAGAAGGTTTACATAATTGTACGTGACTTCTGCGCCTCTTATGTGATTGGAAAATTCTATTAAGAAGATTAAACACTATGCCTTTGTTGACATTCTCTGTGTCTCAGTGAAAGAACTCCCTGTTGTGAGCCTCTATTTCTGTTATTTTGACCTTTTACATTGATCATGCACTTGTCTACTGTTAAATGTAATTGAATCCTATAATAGTCTCACTGTGCTTAGGTTAGGATTATGATTACACTCAGGCGCATCACCATAGTTAGGTTTCAATTCCTACATTTTGCATTTTTGTTTAATCTCCTATCCCTTTTCCCCAACACCCAATACAAAAGAAGAGACCAGCTTCTCTAAAATCTGGAGGTTGTTTCAAGCCATATTATCCCATAGTTTGAAACTTCCCATTTTTGATTGGTTAAGATCAAGCACAATTTTAAACCATCAACAGTTTCTGGCACGCCCGGTGGGACCAGTCTTAAAGTCTCTTTCAAGACCACATGAACCAGAGAGCTACGAGGAGTCAGAGCTATGGACCAGTCACTAGATCATAATCTACTACAAATCGAAGTATTCTTTTGCCACCTCTGGTAATTAGTCTAAGAAGAAGAGCTAACTAGTTTGTACTAGTACCAAACATGGGAGCCCATGTACCCCCATGAAATTACACAAGCTGGAACACTGGTAGTCCCTTAATCCTCCCAATACCACCATCTATTTGGGATCTTATCGCATTAAATGCTCTAAAAGCTCTACCCAAATTTAGTGGGCAAGACTCAAAAACACTTGTGGAACATCTTCAAGATGTATCAGATGTCTATGCCATACATGGTGTCACTGAGCAAAATGTGGCCCTAAGGTTGTTAACAGCCTCATTCAAAGGAAAGGCTCTAGAATGGTATTGGTGTTTGACCCCAAATACCATATCCACATGGGACCAGATCAGAGATCAGTTCTTTGAAAGATTTGTAGAGAAAGGTGATAAGTCTTCTTTATTATAGCAGTTGATCACCATTCAAAGGGGACCACAAGAGGACATGACTGACTTCAACACTAGATTCTAGAAAACTTGGCACAAAATCCCTATTGCAGCTAAACCACCACCTGGTATGGTCATATTATTCTATCTCAAAGATTTAAATTTGGATATATCTGTTATGATTCAGTCATTGGAAGGACACACTTTGCCAGTGGCTTATGACCTTACAGTTAGAGCTAAGAATCATTTAATCGATGCTGGGAAGTTACCTCCAAGGCCTCCCATGCTTGTATTCCTAGAAATCACCTTGATCCTACCTCAAGAGGTTCCTAAAGCTGTAATCCCACCTGTGTCTATGTATACTTACCCTCCATCATCTGTGAAGCAATCGGTCCCTGCTCAATCATTTGAGATGGATGATATCAAGAGTATGCTAAGGACATTTTCCAATGAGCTAATTAATATAAAGAGGCAGCAGAATACTTTCCCTAAGCCTCCTTATCAAGGATATCAAGGAAACTAGTTTTCATCCCAACCAAACCAATATCAAGGTCCTCCAAGACAAATGAACCATCAGCTAGCAAACTAATTAGTTACAGTTCCCACACCCTCATAGACGATTCCTCCCAACTCAAATAGGGAAATGGTTCTAGGTTAGAATAATTATGTGGATGATATTAATGCTTGGTGTTTCCCTTGCAATGATGCTCACACACCCAGAGATTGCCCTAGAGGTAATCTACAACAAAGGGTGGCTGAGCAAAGAAGAATGGATGGTCAGTTTGCCAGTACCAGTAACAATCAAGCCTACTAGTCTCCCGATATGCAAAATTTAGTTCTAGTGGCTCAGATGCAAGGAATGTCCTTACAACAAGAGGAAGAAATGGCCCCTGAACATGCCTTGTTCTCACGGGTTGAGGATGAAGAAGCAGTTTTGTTGAACAAAGCATCTACCTCCCAAAGGCCAGTAGTACAATCTGATTATTATACCAGGTCAAAGAGGAGGATGGTGGAGTAGCCTGAGATTGCAAGTGGTCAGGTCAAGAATAATCCTTGATCCCAAGGGAAAAGGAATGATGCTTTTAGACAAGAAGTACCTCAACCGGTACAAGATCAAAGGATCCCATCCAAACTCAAGAAAGAATGAGGTATCCTTATTTCTAAAAAACTCAGTTTTTGGGACCAATCAACATAGTGGACCAATTAAAGAGGACTCCAGCACAAGTGTCAATATGGGATATTTTGGTTATTCCTAAACAAAAGACACTACTGCAAGAATCTCTATAAGGGCAAGTAGTACCTAGAGGTGTTGTTACCAAGGAGGGACCTACTGGAAAGGAAAAGCTTAAAGATACGGTTCCTCCAAAGACAATAGCCTTCATGAACGATGTAGCACAAGTAAGTAAATCCAAGCCAGAGCCTTTCTATTTGAATCTGATAGTTGGAAAGAAACTTCTGCATAATGCATTGATAGATTTAGGAGCTAGTACAATTGTGATGCCCAAGAAAATAGTTGATGCCTTGGAAATAAAATATGAACTCCTTGCAAAGGGAGTTATGCAGTTAGACGGAAAAATAGTGCAAACCATAGGGAGAATTAAACAACTCCCCTTGTAGTTATACACATGTCCCAACATAATTGTCAACCAAGATATATTTTCCATAGATATACCTCCCATCTTTGGTTTATGCTTATCCAGAGACTTTACAGCAAAAATAAGATATATGTCTCTTGACTAGTCCCACCTCATCTTGAGAACTAGATATGGTTCAAAGATGAAAATTCTATCAGAACCACTATCCAAAGACCACATCACCAATGAACCAACAATAAGATTAGAAGCAAATCATGCCATGTTGAATAAAGAATAAAGGACTTTTGTTGAAGAACTAGGCGACTGGACTGAGCATGATCAAGAAGAAGAAAACAACTAGTTGTTGGCTATGATGAATAGCGACCCATATGGGAACTATGACTCTACTGGTTTGGGGACGTATGTCATTTTTTATGAGGATCAGGTGATCCCAAATGTTATAAGGAAAGAGGCACCTACTGCACAAGATTCAAAGGTCTGGACTTTGAATTTTGATGGAGCTAGAAGTAAACATGGTGTTGGAGTAGGAATTTGTCTTACTGCTCCAAACGGTGATAAAATTTTAAGGGCTATTCAATTCCAATTTGCTTGCACTAATAATGATGTAGAATATGAATCTTTAGTACATGGGCTCCTGTTAGCCAAGAAAAAGGGGATAAAGAACCTAAAGGTAAAAGGAGATTCAGAATTAGTAGTAAAGCAAATTAGGGAAAAGGTAGCGGCTAAGAATGTGAGAATGAGATCCTACAGGCATAGGATTTGGGATTTGATAGAAGATTTTGAAGCTTTTAATATTGAAATAATCTTGAGAAGTCAAAACTCTGAGGCTGATAGGATGGATTAGATTTGCTCACAGTTCAACCTAGCAACTGGCCTATTGGTTAACAATGAGTCAGTAAAAGTTATAGTGAGACCGACCATCCCAAACAATGATGAAAATTGGCAAGTGTTTGAAAATGATGCTCAGGTAGTCTCTTTCTTACAACAATCAAATGATTTTGCTGATCAATTGCAAACTAAAATTAAAGAGGCATATGGTGATCAGATTATTCAATTGAGGACTAATAAGCTCCCCAAGGGATTGATCACCTTAGAAAACTTATTTGACCCAGAGGATGTAAGCCTGGGAAAGAAAAGGTTCTAGGTAGATAAAGCAAACTATTCTAAGGTAGAGGTGAGTGACGGGAAGAGGCTAAAAGTTGGGAATTCCACAACTCAAGAAGAGAAGGAAATAATAATTGAATTGTGCTAGAGATATGATATAGTCATAGCTTGGAGCTATGGAGACCTTCATGGATACAACAGAGACATTATCCAGCACACAATAGAATTGGCCAAGGGATATAAGCCCATCAGATAGAAGTAGAGGCCAGTGAATCCAAGGATTGAGACTTTAATGGTAGATGAGTTGAAAAAAAATTTAGACTCCAAAATAATATTTCTAATCAAGCACTTGACCTGGGTATCGAATCTAGTCTCGGTTAGGAAAAAGAATGTAGATGTAAGACTGTGTGTAGATTTCAGAGATCTAAATAGAGAATCTCTGAAAGACCACTATCCCTTGCCCTCTATGGAACAAATTATACAAACTATGGCTAGATCAGAGAGGTTTTCTTTACTTGATGGTTTCTCTGGGTATAATCAGATTTGGCTAGCTAAGGAGGACCAGTACAAAACTGCTTTCACTACCATGTGGGGGACATTTGCCTATGCAAAGATGCCATTTGGTTTATCAAATGCAGGAGCCACCTTTCAACGAGCTATGGATATAGCCTTTGGTGAACTCATAAACAAGATCATCCTAGTCTATCTAGATGAACTCACTATTTTCTCAAAAAATGCTGATGATCATTGTGATCATTTAGAGTCTATCTTCAAGAAATGTCAATATTTTGGGATATCATTGAATCCCAAGAAATTTATTTTTGTTGTACCTCAGGGTAAATTGTTGGGGCACATAGTTTCTAAGGAAGGAGTTTCTATAGATCTCGCGAGAATCACAACTATAATGGACCTACCTCTTCCAACAAATAAAAAAGCAGTCCAATCCTTTTTAGGGAAGATCAATTTTGTCAATAAATTCATATCTGATTTTGCAGGCTTGGTTAGACCAATGACACTCTTGCTAAAAAAGGACTTGGTCTTCAAGTGGACTACAGAATGAAGGAAATATTTTGAGGGGGTCAAGAAGGCTATCTCAGCAGCCCCAGTGCTCAAGAACCTAGATTTTTCAATTCCCTTCATAATGTATGTCTATGGAGGGGAGTCAAGTATTGTTGTTGTTCTGACTCAAAAGAATGACAGGCTAGAGGGGGAACACCCAATAGCCTTTTTCTCAAGAAATCTTAGAGATTATGAGACTAGGTATAATTTTGTGGAAAGATAAGCCTATGCCATAGTAAAATCCCTCAAGAAATTTAGGCATCTGATATCAGGGAACAAAATCCTTATACTTGTAGCTCACCCAAGTGTCAGGGAATACATCATGGAGGGTGAGATTACTGAGAAAAGAGCCAATTGGATCACTAAGATCCTTGAATATGATGTGGAGGTTAGACCCACCAAGCTGGTTAGAGGCAGGGGGCTGTACCAATATATAACCCAAGAGCTTGAAAAGATGTTAACTGAGGAAGCAAAATCAGAGGGAGAGACAGAGACAGTGCTAAAATTACAAGAGGTTGATCAGGAATCCTGGGTCACAAGAAGGATTAAATTCATGAAAAATGGGATTTATCCAAGAGAACTCCCTCAAAATAAGAGGAGATATTATAGGATACAGGGAGTTCATTTTGTTTTAATTGAACAAGTCCTTTTCAGGAGAAATTTTGATGAAAAATTGTTAAGATGTGTAGAATAGGCTGAAGCTCAAAGAATACTACACGAAATGCATCATGGAATATCAGGGGGACATTTTTTTGTAAAGACCACAACCATAAAGATAAGTGAAGTAGGATATTTCTGGCCTACTTTATTTGTAGATTGTTATCAGCTAGTTAGAAAATGTCAATCCTGCTAGTATTATATGGGATGAGGAGGAACGCAGCCATGCCACTTAGTCCTATAGTTGTGGATGAAGATTTTGCTCAATGGGATCTTGAATTCATTGAAATGATAAATCTAGTGTCAAGCATGGGTCAAAAATGGATATTAACTGCCACAAACTATTTCACTAGATGGATTGAAGCAGTCAACAGAGAATGTGATCCTAGATTTTGTAAGGGGTATCACTACTCACTTTGGGGATCCTCAAACCATCATTTCAGATAACACTAAAGGATTCTTAAGGTCTAAGGTATTTGACTTCACCTTGAGACATGGAATATATCTGAAAACTTCATCTAACTATTACCCTCAAGGTAATGGTCTGGCAGAATCAACCAATAAGAACCTGATAAGACTCATCAAAAGAGTAGGGGCTAATCATCACAAAGAGTGGCATAAAGTGCTTAATCTAGCACTATGGGATAATAGAATCACACCCAAGTAGGTGATCAAAATGTCCCCATATGAATTAGTATATGGAAAGTCTGTCGTGATTCCCCTAAGCTTGGAAATACCTGCTCTTCAGCTGATCAAACAAATTGAGATCAAAGAAAATGGCCCCATGTAGGTCAGACTCATAGAACTTCTAGAAGTTCAGGAAAAGGGGGATATAGCCCATGATTCATTGATCAAGCATCATGGAATGGTTAAAGACTATTTTGATAAAAGGACTTCAAATCCTAATTTTGAGGTGGGCTCAATTGTTTTGAAATGGGATGCATGGGCTGCCAAGCTAGGTCAGCATACCTAATTTGAAGTGCTAAGGATTGCTCCATATATAATTCACACGTACAAGCAAAAGAATTCTTTCGAGCTAGAGTCAACAGGAGAACTTGAAGAGATTCCTATAAACATAATCTATTTAAAACATTTCAATTGACTTAGGTCTCTCATGTATTATAGTTAAATAATTTCCCTTTCACTCATTTGTGTTTCCATTGTTTTCCTACTTTGCTTTTGAATAAGTGTTTTAAACATATGTCGACGGCTCTTTTGAAGCTGTAATTTTCACAATTTTGATCTAGCGGGAAGTGGAGTTTTCTTTTTGAGCAGGCTCAAAAGTCCTGAGGGTTTCCAGTAACTATAGAGTAAATTTTTACTCTACGTTGTATTCAAATTTTTAGTCGAGCATTATAATTTTGGTCCCAGTTTACCTGGGTCGTAGCAGCAGAGTTGGGGCAGAGCGTGGGTTCAATTTTCCATCTAAGTGTCAAATTCAAGTGGAGGTTGCCAAGTGTCACTTTCAGAGCACGGGTCCCTTTTTCTCTTCTTTGTTTTCTTTCATTTCACTTTGCCTAATGTTCAAATTCAAGCGGAGGCCGCCAAGTGTCACTTTTTGAAACATGGAGCCAACCAACTGGCACCCTCCAAAGCCCTTTTTTGTAACTTTCCAGAGAACCACAAAATGTGTCACGTATCCAGTAGCAGTTAAGCAGAATGCACCACATGCTAGCATCCACATCTCATAGAGGCACCTACATTTCCTTTTTGACAAAGACCTTCAACGAGCTAAGCAGTAGAGAGAGCAGAAAGTGCCAGGTGGCAGCCACGAAAGGCCCTGAACTACCTTTTTGAAGAAGCAGTAGAAGTCACCACGTGTCAACATCCAAGAAAATTTGGTTCAAAGTCTAGGTCCAATGCTTTGGTTCAATGAAGAAAGGCATCATTTTGTTTGCCTAAGTTCCATAAAGCAGTAGAGGCTGCCAAGTGTCACTCTCAAAGTCCCTTTCTACTCCATCCCCCTAAAAAGTGGAAGAAGCCACGTAACCCTAGGAGGGGAAATGGAGAATGCCACGTATCTTCCTTAAAGCTGTGGAAGCCTCCAAGTGTCAATGCCCAGGAAATAATCTTCGAGTTTCATAGCTAAATAAACATTGTGGTGGGCCTCGGGTGTTACTTCAAAAGTCTACGAAAGCTGCCAAGTGTCACCATCGGTAAAAGTCTAATATGTGTCCCAAATGATAATACATCACAGCTAAGGAGAAGTGGAGAGCACCAAGTGTCATTTTTCGGTGCCTTCTAAGTAACAAGAGGATTTTTAGGAAATTGACTAAGTGTCCTCTCTCGTTTCCACATAACAAAGTGTTCCGTGTATCTATTACCGCAAAGTGAAATGGAGGGAAAATTGGCTGGAGTTAATTTGAGTAGATGGAACAGTTCCTCGGGTAGATTTTTGGAGCCCCCAAAGCATTGAAGGCACCATCTATTTTGTCCCCTGTGAGTGAAGGATGGAGTAGAATTATGCGGGAAAGAAAGCGATGTAAGGAGACATCCGAGGCTATATAAGGAGAATTGTAAAATCAAGAAGGGGGGATTTTCTCATAATTTTAGACTTTCTAAAGTTTTGACCAGTAATATCACTTGCTCTTGTCTCAATTTTCTTGAGTTGTAAAGTTGATATAACTGTGCATGTTTTCTGTGCCCTTTATGTGGCTGAATGAATTAAGGAAATTTGGGCTCCATTCCTTGGTTGGTGTTGTCTGTGTCATTTGTAAAGTAGTCTATACTGTAGATTCTCTTGAGTTGTGATTAGGAATGTCATTTGCTTTTGTCTCATTTTCTTCAACTGGAAGGTTTACATAACTGTATGTGACTTTTGTGCCTCTTATGTGATTGGAAAATTCTATTAAGAAGATTGAACACTATGCCTTTGTTGACATTCTCTGTGTCTCAGTGAAAGAACTCCCTGTTGTGAGCCTCTATTTTTGTTATTTCGACCTTTTACATTGATCATGCACTTGTCTGCTCTTAAATGTAATTGAATCCTATAATAGTCTCACTGTGCTTAGGTTAGGATTAGGATTATACTCAGGCGCATCACCATAGTTAGGTTTCAATTCTTGTATTTTGCATTTTTGTTTAATCTCCTATCCCTTTTCCCCAACACCCAATACAAAAGAAGAGACTAGCTTCTCTAAAATCTGGAGGTTTTTTCAAGCCGCATTATCCCATAGTTTGAAACTTCCCATTGTTGATTGGTTAAGATCAAGCACAATTTTAAACCATCAACAGGTAGTAAGATAGAGCAAGAAGGTGTTTAAACCTTGAAAATGGGTTTATGTGGTTGGATGACAAAAATTAATTCATAATAAAATAAATACAAGAGGATTAACATGGTAGGATGGTTTGAGCTCTTAGATTTGTAGTTAAACCCACAAGAACAACATTAGGCTTTGTGCCAAATGGTAAGTCATTTTGATTTATAGCTCGTGTTGAGCCTTCTAATGAATTAAAATATGTTTAAAGGACCATAAAAAATATTTTTATGCCATTTTTATGGAAGAAAGATAAAAAAGGTCATTTTGGGCTTAAGCTTGTAAATAGCCTACTAGGCAAAGATTAGGCCTAAAAATGAGAGTCCTTTATACTTATAGCATGAGGTGATATTTATATAATATGAGACATATACATTGGGTCACCATAGAGGTTTATAAGATTTTGGAGGATAGATGAAACTAGGTAAATCCATTTTTGGACTTTGAGACAACTCAAAGCTATGCAAAATGGAAGAACAAACTTGATAAACCATTTTTTGAAGCTCATATCTTTCATGAGGATTTGCATGGGAAGTAAAGAAGTTAGGGAATGTTATAAGGGGTATTGATGGCCAAATTAGTGAATTTTTTTGTAAATTTGGATGTCAAATTTTTATGAAAGAAGCTTAAGAGTCAAAACAAGCTAAAACCCTCCTAAACCCTTAGGCAAGACTTGATGGAAAAAATAAGCTTGGAAGGATAGTTTAATGGCATATTTTTAGTAAAGTAGATATTTTATGTTTGATAAGACTCCATAAATCTCCCTCACATGCTAACTATTTATACAAAATTGTATGGATAGAGGTAGAAATATGATCTCTCACTATTTTGTGTATTTTTTAGGTTTTAGGAAGTTTTAAGAGATGGAAATCACATGGATGGAAATATTGAAACTTAAGATAATACTCCATGTAATTTAATTCCTTAAAAATTTCCCTAAGTGTCTCAAATAGGTCCTCTAACTTAGCTAATCAAATCTGGCATATTGGGCAAGCTAGAGAAAAGGGAGGAAATCTTTAATTAAAGAAATTTTAAGGTACCCTTGATGATTAAAAGTCCATGAAGTGTATTGACACATGTCAATCACTTATGATTATGGATGTGAATGAACAATTGAATCCAATTTTGAAGACAAGTGTGTAAAGTGCATGAAGGGGAACTTTTCTAGATAGCAGATGATGATGTCTCACTTTTTGAGGTTTTCAGAAGACCAAGCATGAAACCAATGAATGTATATTAATTTATGAGAGACTCCATTTACATTCCAATAATTTTTAATACTCCTCATAATTTTTAATATTTTCAAACAACTATCATCATGAAGGCAGTTTTTTTGTGCAAAAGGAATTTTGTGCCACTTTGTATAACTTTGATGACTTGAATTGACAATTGTACTTCATGACTTTGCATTGTTAGAAACATATCTTATTCTCATACATGGATAAATGATTTTATAATCTTGACAATTGTCCTTATGACCCTTGGACTTCTCTTCTTCTCTCTCTCTCTCTCTCTCTCAAACTCTATAAGAGTTATCCACTTTGGCATTATATTGGATGCTCCACCTAAGTATGGTGAAGCCCTGATCATTTGTATACCTTTTTATCAATAAAATTACTAAGTGCTACCTCTTAAATGACTATACTTAGTGTTTTTTACTTGAATGTTGGGTTTTCTTAGTGTAAAACATTGATTCCTTAGCAAGTTGTCACATTTTTTCACCTATTTACAACCTCTTCTTACAAGGGATGTGAAGTTTTCTAGGAGATATCCATATTTAAGTGAGTTTGTATTTTCATTAGTGCCATTCATGGCCTCTTGTCTATTACTCCTAACATAAGACATTATTCCATAACCTCATAATGTAATATTGATGTAAGGAGACTTAGATTGTAAATGTGTATGTTTTGGTTAGTTCGTTGGTCTCAAGTGTAGAATGTAATTGGTTGGAATTCATCAAATTGATTTTTTTAATCGCCTCCTTTGCCTATATTTGATTTCAATTATCTCTATCCATTTTCACCTCCTTGAATTAGTCTTAGTTATAATTCTAAGTGGTACATCAAGGAGTTAGCCATATCTAGAGACTTACCTCATTCCTTAGGTTACCCACAAGCCTAGAGGTGATTCCATTGTGCCACTTGGATGAGAAGAGCCTTGGCATATCCTAAAAGTGTGGAAATATAAGTGACAATAGTTTTTGTCATGCTCGGTGGGACTCTTGTTCCAAGAAATTAGAGGATTTTTGGTGTTGTCCTTCAACACAACAGCCTTTAGAGGCATCATTTTAAGCATCAAAGGTGACTCTAAAGACATATCAACTGGTCAAGCAGCCCAGGTTATCCTTTGAAGTTTGATGGTTATCATGGCTGACCTTAGATTTGATTTTTTTCTCTACAAGTTGGTGAAACATATCCATCTTGTCATGTTCCCTATCAATATGAACAAGTTCTTGGCTAATCTTTTTATGATCATTATCAATCCCAATATGACTATATTCATCCCTATCATGAGTTGTATCATTCTTATAAAAATACCTCTCAATGTTTTACCCCTCCTATTCAACCTAGTCCTTTCTCTAATCAGCCCATTTCCACCTTTAAGCAATCACTTTTAGGCTATGAGAGATCTTGACACACAACGAGGATGTGGTATGGAATTTCTTAATCATGTCATTCAAAAGGTAAGAGATGCATTAGATTTGGTCAAAAGATAATGGGTACCTATTGAGAGAGCCAATTGGCAAAGGCTCATAAGTGAGATGATTGATGTGAGTGGTTTAGTCTCTTTCTTAGAGGATAGGTTATAATTTTATGAAAGGTAATCTCATCATACTTATCAACCTTCATATCGATTTTCCAAAGTTTCATACTAACCATACATGATCCCTACTCATGAGCCAAATCAATCCCATCAAAGCCATCCTTTTCCAAATTAGTTGGAGGAAAAAGTTGAAAGAAAAAACCTTGTGTTTGAAGCTAATATTGATAGGTAAATTGAGTTGGCTAATATGAATTTGTAATAGTACATGTTAGCAAAAAAAAGAAGTGGATTTCAAGCATTCATTTCCATCTCACATTTCATCCCCACCACCTTGAAAAGATACTCATAATCACAATGTCCTAAGTTGGAACAAAAAAGTGGAATCATGGGGAAAAACGGAGGAGAAAAGTCTTGATCAAGAGTGTGAAATTGAGAATATATCTAATCCTAACATCCTAATTTGGAACAAGATAGTAGAGTCATGGGGTAAGAAAGAAGATATAAGAATTTTCCAAGAGTGTGAAGTGGATAATGAAGTTTATCCTTTGCAAGTCCCTTCCCACCCTTCCTCAAGAAGCTTATTCTATTCCATGGCAGCCTTCAAGCAATCCTTATCCCCATGATTATTCTTATCAACTTCAAGATAACCTTTTCCAAGAGAACCTAGCCAATCAAATAGAGGAATTAAAAGCATTATCAACTTCAAGATAACCTTTTCCAAGAGTCTCTTACCTTGCATTCTCAATCTAACTTTGAGCTATATATTCCACCTCCATGAATTAGTTCATCTTGTCCTTACCCCATCACCCTTTGCCTTGATGGACTTATGGTGTGGAAAAAAAAGGAGGATCATTTGGTTGATAAAGAAAGAGAACTCTTTCTTGAAGAAAACCTACCTCCCCGACAGCCTCATTGGGCTGGATCACATGATTTAAATATGCCTAATCTTGACATCACCATGAAAGAGGTTGAAGATCTTATAACCCTTGACAAAAGAGATCAGATTATGATAGATAAAGATTCTTGTGTTGAATATATTTGTTTGGTTGATGATGAAGAATGTTTTATTTGTGTTGAAGAACCTATCTTGAGAGAAGCAAATGAAGAGGAATATGCTCAATTCATGGTTGATAAAGAAGACCTCATGAGAAATTATGAGGAGGATATTACTGTAGGGACTCCCATTGGTGTACAAAAAGACAAGTCACATTTTTTTGCCTACATATTTGAGGTGGAATGTGCTATCAAGTAGGGAGAACACTTTCAAACCATCCCTCAAGAAGTGGCAGCCTTGGGAGAGTCTCATGAGCCCAAGATAGAGGAAATATCCCTTGAATATGATCTGATCAAAGATGAAGAAGAGGTGATTTATTGTGTGGAGATTTCAGATTGGGTTGATGAGGAAGGATGGCTTCCCTTTTCCAAAGAGGAAGAAATGATCATAAACTCTTTCATCACTTTATAAGAAATCATGGATGAACATGGACAAGTTCTTAAATAGTCTTTAGCAGAATTTTTTGAAGTCATTGGGGTAGGTTATAGTCTTATTCAAGGAGGATATGATATTATCAAAGATGGAGAAGGTAGTATTGGTACTCAACTAAGTATGCAAAGGAAAAGCATTATTTCAAATATATATTTTCAAGAAGCATATGTATTTGATGATGAAAGTTTTGAAGTCATAAATATGGGATATTATTATCTCAATAATTTGGGAGAAACACATCAATTATTAAAGGATGAGACAATCTCTTATTGGCCTCAACCATCTAAGGGACAAGAAATAAATCCTCTTGGGGCCATGCCTACTAAGGAGATACAAGTTGACTATGAAATGAAGGGTGGGTAGCTACATGAAGTGTGTGAACATGTTTAAGAGGAATATATCTACATTAGAGACATATTCAAGGATGACCTACTTAAGATTAGATCAAATAAAGTGCCAAGGATGAGGTTTGGTCCACAAAGCATTTAATCTAAAGAGAAGCATGCTTGGCACTATGTTTCATCTCACTATGAAGATGATTATATAAGTTTAACTTTTTATACTAAAATGGAGGTATGTTTAGTTACTAATTGTGAATAATAGATTGTTTCTTAATTCCCCTAAGTGCTTATGCACATGTGTGTGTCTTGTGTGTTTGCTTTCTTTGTTGTGTGTGTCCTTTTCCTTTATGTGGTTGAGGTAGCCTTAGTGTCTTTTCTTGATCAAATGTTTGTGGTCAATGGACAAAGAATATTTTTTATCTTAGTCCTTATATGACTACATAATCCCAATGGACTAATAAGGCCACTAGTCTAGTTAGTATAGCAGGCATACTTCAAATTGGTTTTTAGGTCAAATTGGGGCACCCCTAGTAAAAAAAAATATTTTTAGTCATATAATTGGGTATAATGTATTTTAATATAGTGTTTTATATGTCATTTTATGTCAATTAATGTTTTAATAGCTTTTGTCAATTAGTTTCTAGGTCTATTTATCATTTTGGATCATTTTAAGGGTTAAAATAGTGTATTTAATGCTTTATATAGGTTTATTGGGAAATGTTAAAATTTAAAAATGTTATTTCATGAAAAATGTGTCTTTATAAGTCTTGAAAAATTTACATAATTGAAATATGATAGGTTCATGAGAAGAAAAGTTAGTTTTTTGGTAAAAGAGTAGAGAATGGCACTTGTACGACCTCTTTGGAAAGTGTGCAACTTGTAAAATGTGGAAATATGACTCTTCAGATTAAAAATTCTTATTTTAATTTTTTGAGTGATCTTAAAGTGTCTTTTATAATCCAAAACCATTTTTCTCCTTTCTTGGCCTTTTAGACACACTAAAGAGGCTTGCAGGTTTTTGCTTGGTATGAACAACACAAGAAATTTCAAGAAAAATGATTTTGGGAGATGATACTAAACTATTATACCTTAATTTTAATATATATATTTTTAATATTGGTCAAACATGCTTTATGAACCATTTCTAACAAGTTGACTATGCAATTTAGCTAGTTATTTCCTATAGCCTATAGGTTTTGCTCAATTTATGTCAAATCCATACAAAATAGTTGGTGATGTTAGATGAAAATAATTTATAATTACTTAAAATATTATATACATTATTTTTTAATTTTCCATAGTGTTTTGATGAGAAATTTGACCTATGTTGCAAGAGGGTGTCACGATGTGCAGTCTTAGTTAATTTTCTTGGTTGCAAGCTGTGTTTTTATATTTCATAGTGACATGGGAATGTGGTGTGATGTTTATAATAGTATAAATATAATATTTATCACTATAAATTCATGTTTTATCTCATAATACTATGTTTTAGATAACTTGGAATCTTCCCTTTGTTCATAGTTAACTTTTGTTCATTTTCTCTTGCAGCCATATGTTTAAAGATTATATAACCTATTTATGGATCTATAATGAAGGTTTTTTTAAGCTATAAAACCAATTAGTAAATATAAATAGTTCATTTGGATGTTTTTAATAAGTATAAGATGGTTTCAACCTCTAAGAAGCCCAACCCTGATCTCTTAAAACCCTTCATGTTCTATTCCATGTGCATACAAGGAATTTTCATGTTGAAGTGAACATTTTGAAACTAGTCTTAGGATGTTTTGATGGAAATTAAATAATTAAGGGATTTAAATTAATTTTTTAGTGTCCATAAAACCTTTCATCCATACATATTTCTAATTCACTGTCTTTGCACCTAGTTTGCATGCTAAACTCAGCCTAAGTCTACCTACAGGAACCATAATAGAGAGTTTAACACCCATGGGAAGTGTTTAATCAAGGTATGGAACTATTTCTAGTGATATAGTATGTAAATATGACCTTTTAATACTTTTATCCAAGAATGGATTAGTAGATGATAGTGAATGGACTTTCAAAACTAATGACTATGTACTTAGAAACTCCTTCCCCAAAAATGTAAAATAGAGAACCTGAGGTTATTATTGAGAGCCTAAAATAGGGTTTCATAGGAATTTTGAGGTGTCAAATTAATTTTTATTATATTTTATATCCTAAATAAAAACCTTTCAAGGTTGGATGAGTAGATGACAAGTGGAAGGTAAGTTTTGGAAGACCTAAAGTCACAATTTTATGTGCTGTTTTCAGTCAATAATAGCTACATGTCAAAGCTATAAGTAACCCAATCCATAAATGTTTAAAAAACAAGGTATAATATCATTTTTGTGTGACCTTGTTGATGTAATGAGGAAATTATGAGTATGGAGGTTATCAAAAAAAGATGTAAGTGATGTTATTCTCCCAAAGAGATCCAACAGTCCGTACATAGAGACCCTATGTAACTACAACCAATAGGCCTAAAAGTGCAAAAGATATTTGAATTGGTTGCTAGATGCTAGGTTGCTATTTGGATGATAATGAAATTTTATAATAAGTATGGATAAGGTAAAATGTTTTTTTATTTTGGAACTAATGTACTCTCTAGACTTCATAAACCTTTAAGGACAACCTACAAATACTATATGGACTATCTTAGGTAGTGAAGGGAAGGGTTGTGGTTTTGAGCATAAAACGTGTATAAAATAAAAAGTGAAGTTAGATAAGGGTGTAAATTATATAAAAGGATATTAAAGGATGTCTATAAATGTCTTTACCAAATAGACAAAACCATATGCACCTTAAAGGCAGAGGCAAACTTTGCTTCTTAGTCATAATAGGCAGTGAACTCAACCTTGAAATGGAAAAGGTGTATTGGCAAGTTAATGGGAGATAAAAACCAATTAAGTAGTTCATAATTATATCAATTTATATTTTTATGACCTCATAAGATAAAAAAAGAGAAAAATAAGCATATATATCCTACTACAGATCCCATGAGTACCTAAAGCTGAGAAGAAGTTGGTGTCTTAGTCAAGGTGCTTGATGGTGTCTTAGCACATAAAAGTTAGTTAAAGGTGAATTTATATGTTAAGTAAACTTAAGGAATTAAATTAATGTTCTAAAACATGTCTTTAATACCTAATATAAACATAGACATCTATAATATGGGTCAAATAGGTAGGACATAGTCAGGTTATGATTAGCTCAGGCAGTCTTATGAATCCAGGTGTGTAAGGAGTTAATGGAAGATTAGAGGAATAAGTGTATATTGTAAAAATTTAATTATGGTAATTATGGTCTTAAATAAACTCCAAAAAATGTAAAAAAATCAATAGAGAGATATTGAATACAAAATATAGTCCTCTTCCAAATACCCCTACACAATCTCTTCACACAAGCCTATTATAGGTTTTGAAGGAATAGAGTGACCAAATGATGATAACAAGAGATAAATTTTTGTATGGGTAATACATAAAAATTTGAGAACAAACTCCCACACTTTTTTTATAATGATAAAATAAGGTAGGTGCCCCCTATTTTTTCTCAACTAGGGGGCACTCCCCTAAAATGCAAAACCTGTAGATTTGGGAAGATGGTAGTAAGATGGAGCCAAAAGGTGTTTAAACCTTGAAAAGGGGTTTATAAGGTTTGATGAAAAATATTAAATAATAATAAACTAAATATAGGAGGATTAACATGGTAGGGTATTTTTATCCCTCAGATTTACAGTTAAACCCATAAGACCAACATTGGGCTTAGTGCCAAATGGTAAACCATTTTGATTTATAGCTCTTTTTGAGCCTTATAATTAATTAAAATATGTTTTATGGACCATAAAATATATGTTTAGGATATTTTTATGGAATTAAGATAACAAAAAGGTAATTTTGGGCTTAAGCTTGCAAACAACATATTAGGCAAAGATTAGACCTATACTCAAAATGAGAGTCCTTTACACTTATATAATGAGGTGATCTTTATATAATATTGAGAAATATCAATGGGGTCATAATATTGTGTATAAGCTTTTGGATGATAGATAAAACTAGGGAAAGCCATTTTTTGACATTGAGACAACTTAGACCTATGCAAAATGAAAGAACAAACTCGATAGGCCATTTTTTGAAGCTCATATCTTTCATGAGGATTTGCATGGGAGTCACAAAAGTTAGGGAATTTTATCAGGGATATTGAAGGCCAAATTCATGAAATTTATTGGCAAGTTGGATTTCAAGTTTTTATGAAACAAGCTTAAGGGTCAAAATAAGATAAAACCCTCCTAAACCCTTAGCCAGGACCCAATGGAGAAAATAAGCTTGGAAGGCTCATTTTGTGGAATATTTTTACCAAATTAGCTATTGTATATTGGAGAGGAATCCCTCAGTCTCCCTCAAATGCTAGCTATTTGTATGGAATTGTATGGATAGAGGTAGAAATAGGCTTTTTCTCACTATTTTATGTAGTTTGTAGGTTGTAAGAAGTTTCAAGAGATGAAAATAACAAGGATGGAAATATTGAGACTTTATATAACTAAAAATGTAAGTTTAATTCCTTGAAAATATTCTTAAATGTCTTAAATAGGTCCTCCAACTCAGTCAGTCAAATCTTGAATATTGGGCAAGCTAGAGAGAAGGGAGGAAATCTTCAAGTAAAGTAATTATAAGGTGCCAATGATGCTTCCAAGGAAATTTATGGTCTTTAAAAATTTCAACCACTAACTTATATTAACTTTAATTAACAACTAAATCCAAATTTGGAGACAAGTATGCAAGGTGCAATTTTTTGGATAGTAGATGATGATGGGTCAACTTCAAAGGTTTTCAGAAGACCAAAAATGAAACTAATGAATGGATAAGAATGTACGAATGTCTCCCATTACATTAAAATAATTTTATTTCTCCTCATTTTTTCTAATATTATCAAATAGCTCTCATCATGAAGGTAGTTTTTATATGCAAAAGGAGGAGTTTTGTGCCACTTTGCATAACTTTGATGACTTGAATTGATAGTTTTACTTCATTACCTTGCATGGATAGACCCATAACTTATTATGATTCTTGGATAATTATTTTATTATCTTTAAAAGTTTCTTTATTACCCTTGGACCTCTCTCTCTCTCTCTCTCTCTCTCTCTCTCTCTCTCTCTCTCTAACTCTATAAAAGTTAACCATTCTGGCATTGTATTGGATGCTCCACCTAAGTATGGTGAAGCCTTGATAATTTATGTACCTTTTGATTAATAAAATTAATAAGTTTTACCTCTTACATGAATATACTTAGTGTTTTTTACTTGAATCTTGGGTTTTCTTAGTGAAAACTATGGATTCCTTAGCAAGTTGTCACATTCTTTCACCTATTTGTAGCCTCTTCTTGCAGGGCATGTGAAGTGTTCCAAGAGATGTCCATGTTTAAGTGAGTCTATTTTTTCATTATTTCTATTCAAGGACTCTTTTATAGTCCTTATAGCATAAGATAATCTTCCATAACCTCATAATGTAATATTGATGCAAGAAGACTTGGATTAGAAATGTGTATGTTTTGGTTAGTTATTTGGTCTCAAGTGTAGAAAGTAATTGGTTGGAAATCATAAAATTGATTTAATGTATCACCTCCTTAGTTTATATTTTATTTGAATTATCTCTCTCTCTTTTCACCCCCTAAATTTAGTCTTATTTATAATTTTAAGTGGTACATCAAGGGAGCTATTACTATCTAGAGACTCACCTCATTCCTTAGGTTTCCCACAAGCCTACAGGTGATTCCATTGTGCCACTTTGATGAAGAGAGACTTGGAATATCCTCAAAGGGTGAAAATCCAAGTGACAATAGGTTCTTAAGACAATATATTATTATTATTCTTCTAAATATTATAGTAAGGGTAGTGATGGGGAGTCTTCTACATCCACCTCTAGTCATGTTTTAGAGGATGAGGAGTCAGCACTTGAATCACCCTATTTTGGGCCCCTTTAGGCTATACAAACACTTTAGAGTTTATTCACTTATTTAGGTGATCTATTATATGATATACATAATTGTGTAGATTATTAGAGTTGTTTACATGCCTTCGTTACTTCAGTTTTAGATCCATAGACATTTTGAGAGGCTTTAGGCATGCATGCATTTGATAGTGCTATACAAGAAGAATATTATTCCTTAATAAAAAATCACACATGATATTTAAATCCACTTCCTAATGTAAGGAAGATGATTTTATGTAGGTGGATATATCATACCACTAATACTTGTATATGGGTCAGTCGATAAGTATAAACTGAGATTTGTTGCTAGGGGTTTTTCTTAAGTAGTCGACATTGAATAATTAGATACCTTTTCACCTATTGAAAAGATGAATTTTATCAAAATCATACTAGGCATAACTACATCACATGGTAGTATGTGCACCAAATGGATGTGAAGAGTGCCTTTCTTTATGGATACCTTGAGGAGGAGATATACATGGAGTAGCCACTTGGGTTTGTTCAAGATTCATACTTATTTTTCAAACTTAGTAAATCCATGTATGGCCTCAAAAAGCACCCTAAAACTTGGTATGCCAAGATGGAATCATTCCTCTTGAATTTAAATTTATCTAGGTATCATTTAGACCCTACTGTATACTTCTTATAGTAGGATGTTTATTTAATGATACTGGTCCTTTATGTGGATGATCTTTTGATCATCAAGAGTTCCTCATCATTTATTATAGTGGTGAATATATCTCTACAAGACATATTTGAAATGATAAACTTATGTATTCTACATTAATTTATCAACATCAATATTTCAGTCTGATTTGGGGATTTAACTTGTACAACACAAATATGTTCTCAATCCTTTGGCTTGGTTTCACATGGTTGAATGTAAGCCATATCTGACTCCATTTATATAAAGAGTTAATATTTATGCTAAATTTTATACACCTTTCATTGATTCCACTTGGTATTGAAATTTTATTAGCATATTTATTTATATGACTCATACCAAGCCTGATGTTTCATATGCAATGGGCCTTGTCTGCAAATTCATGCAAGATTACCATGAGCTGAACTAGAAAGCAACTAAAAGAATATCACACCAAATTCAATGGTATTACATGTTTGGGATTCATTATAGATTTGTCACAAAGATTTATTTGGTTGGTTTTACATATTTATATTAGGCAAGTAATACTCAAAATCATAAGTCCACTTTAGGTTACAATTCTTATTTGGGTTTTAGTCCTATCAGTTTGGTCTATTAAGAATTAAAATGGTATTGATATATCATCCATAAAGGTAGAGTAAAGGGTATATATTAACATAAATACTGAGGCTATTTAGCTTTAATGGATTCTATCTAAGTTTGGAATTTTGTTCAAATAATCTAAGATCATTTATTGTGATAATTAGACTACTATATAGATATGCAAGAATCTAGTTTAGCACCAGTGGACCAAACACATTGAGATTCATATACATTTTATCTAGGAGCTTATTCATGGCTAGGTCAGAAACTTAAAATTTTTACAATATTTAGATAAGGTAGCATTTATCTTTACACAATCCTTCACTAAAAGCAAGTTCATTCATCTAAAAGTTCTTCTTATGGTGTGGTCTACATTAGCAGTAACATCATCTTCAGGGGGACTTCTAGGCTCTTCACTTCCTTTTTGTCTCTCTTTTGGGATGGGGGATTTGTTTCCTATGGGTTTTCTAATTTTATCTAATTTATGAGAGATTGATTTGTACATTGGTATCTCATCAGGCCTAGTTGCTGGGACCCATTTGATTTTTACATTGCCAACCTAAGTTTGGATTATGGAGGGGCTAATAGATTATGGGTTTTATTTTTTACCATATATATATATTTATTATGGTTATTTTCCCCTCCATTAGAATTTCCTTACTTTTATGGAGAAGCTTGTTTCTATGTGAAGGTTGATTGGGTTCTTAAGAAGTAATTCCCTTGATTGGCTATTTTAAGTATGGGAGTTACTCATGTATTCTTATCCATATCAATCACCTTTAGTGCAGGATTTACTTGTCTATCATGGGGGTCTATTAAACACCTTTTTTGAAGGAGTTAATTTCTTACTTTCTTATAAGAACTCATCTCATCCGAGATCTTTTCAACTTAGTGAAAGATTGGGTTTTAGTCCACTTACTTTTTATCTCTTGAAATATTGTCTTTGAGTGAATTCATGTTGATACAATAACTCTATGTTGTGAAAAATCTTCATATACTTTGATCTCTACCATTTCATTCATGTTATCTATAACTAGAGACATCTCTGATAAATAACACTATAGTAAAATTGCATCTTCAAAAAGTTGGAGTTTAATCTCCCTCAAGATGGTGGATTGATTGGAAATGGATTGTGATGATAGTTCCTTTGGTATAAACCATATATAGGTTATTAAATCATTTAACCTTAGCATATTTAAGTTGATGATCTCAAATCTAAGTAAAAATTCAACTCCATAGAGAAATTTGGAAAAGTAATGTTAAACATGTGTGGAATACCATTATTGATCCCAAAAATCACACTTCTTATGTTATATTCCTCGCCATAGGATAATAATTGATACCCAATTGGTTCATGTGGGAATAACTCATCTTATTTTATTAATTTGTAATAACACATAATATCTAAATCATATTTTTTGGTTCTATAAGCATGCCTAATCAACTTGGATTTTTTTATCAACACCACTTTCAATCCCTTCAAACCATACTTTTTACTTATAAGATGGTTCTTTTAAGATACTCAGTCATTATTTCGAAAACATTCACACAAATGTGGTATTTATTTCATGTTAATATTATCATATAATTATGGAATAACATGAATGCCATTATTTTTTCTCATGCCTATCTTGATGATTACTTAAATATTTATAGTGGTATTTATGTTTTATTGAATTTTATCATTCATATATAGGTTCAAGTGAATAAAGTACCTCTATAGGTAGAATACCTTTAGTCTTTACTAGATCACTAGTGAGTTCCCCTTATGCAGTTAGTCTATCTTGAAAATAAATAAATATATAGAAAAATTACATCTTCAAAAAATTGGAGTTAAATCACCCCTGATATGGTGGATAGATTGGAAATGGATTGTGAAGACACTTCCTTTGGTATAAATACTATATAGGTTATCAAATCATTTAACCTTATCATATTCAAATTGATGCTTTCAAGTCTCAGTGAACTTCAACTCCACATATAAAGTTAGAATAATAAGGTTTAAACATGTGTGGACTACCATTATTGAGCCTAAATAAGAACACTTTTTACATTATATTCTTTAGTATGGGATACTAATCTATACCCAATTAGTTCATATGGAAATAACTTATCCCATGTTCTTAGTTTGTAATAAACCATAATATCTAAATCATAGTTTTTGGTTATATAAGCATGCCCAGTTGACCTACATTTATAATGAAACCACTTTCAAACGCTTTCAACCATATATTTTTAGCTAAATAATGATGCATTTAAGAGACTAAGTCATTATTTATAAAAAATTCACACAAATTTGGTATATATTTGAAGCTAATATTATCTTCTAATTATGGAATAACATGAATGATATTATTTTTTCTCAAGATTCTCTTGATGATTAATTGCATACTTATATTGGGATTTATGTTTTATGAAATGTTATAATTTATATATAGGTTCAAGTGAATAAAGTGCCTCTAGAGATAGAATACCTCAAGTCTTTACTAGATCACTAGTGAGTGCTCATTGTGTAGTTAGTCTAGTCCCTTGTAACTCTCCTCCTCAATGATTCACCCCATATATCCATTTATTTAAATAATGTGGCATAACTCACTCCTAGAGAGGGCATACAATAGTGGATCTTATCAACATTTTTTACAACACTTCCTATGAGTCCTCTTTCTAATGCTAGTTCTAGGTAGTTAACACCTTCATAAGGTAAATTCCCTCAATTAGTTCTTTTTGTTTCTCTGTATTGATAATGATAAATAAATAAAATCAGATAGAAATTTTTTGGAGCATATACCTAATACATTACACATTCATTTTGGAGATTGATAGGAATTCAAGAAATTTCTAAAAATTGGTTAAAATAAGGATTCTGAGCAGTGTCACATAAGATTTTTGAATATAAAGTTAACTCTATGAATTTATTTTTTGAAATATCCAATAATTGTTATCAGAGTTGGATTCATATGGCCTCTGTAAGTATTTTTATTCCTCCAATCCAACTTTAAAATGACATTTATTTGTTCATCCACCATTATTTTACTATGTTAACCTTCTAATAGTGTATACCATGTGTGAAACCAATGGCATTCATCGTTCACCTGCATTATCTTCCTCTTTCCATCATGTTCATTTTACTATCATTTTTTGATTCCTTTTTTGTCATAGTTTTCATACACCAAATTTTAAAAATTATAAATAAAATAAATAAAAATGGAGGAAATATCTATCATAAACTTATAGGAGGATTGGGGAGACTACCTTGATGATCCTCTATGTCCTCCACCATTTATTGTTGTTCCTCCTATTGCTTAATGTTCCCTCTATTATGTGATTTCCTTTATATGGATCTATATAGCCTTTTTCCCTTTTTCGTTGAAAATTTTGTCATATATTAAGCTACCTTGTTAGACCTTCCTAATGTTGGATGATGTGACTAATATGGAGTGGGATCTGTCCACTTATTTTTTTTATGATTATCTTTGTAACATAGTGTATTATGAATAATGTGATAATATTTTTAATTAAAAAAAATGGATAAAACATAATCACTAATTATATGGAGGTCAACACAAATACCTAGATTAAGTTTAAACTAATTTAACTAAAATAAAACTAGCATACATATCTTACACAAATATATGTAAAAGATACCATGAGATATCATTCTTTATGTGCTTATACCACGTATGTCAATTATAAAATATGATATATGGATGTTGAGAATGATATCTCTCGGCATCTTCTACATAGATCTATCTAATATATGTATGATAGATATAAGTCTACTATACCATTTGAAATGTATCTATAATAAACAATATATTAAGTTATAGAATAAAAATTAAATAAAAAAATTATATTTATATCAAACACTTCGTGTCCAAATTACCTTATAATGTCAAGAATCAATAAATGTTGAAGGAGGTCATATAGAGAGATAAATTTATCCATCCATGAATTAAAATTTAGATATATCCTTAATATTGTCAATAAATAATTTTAGCCAATTATGACATGAAGGCGTATGTTATTGTACTGAATAAAAAATCATTTTTAAAGATTATACATGTAAATATTACAAAAACACACATTACATTTTTGAAGCTTAAGACTGGTCAATTGTTGCTTATTGACATTTCAAGAAATTTAATGCGCATATAAAGTAGATTTTTTAATCAACATGAAATAATAGTCTATGTTTTTTTTTATTTTGATTAACAGTTATAAAATATATAGGTATTATTGTAAAAAATTAATTGAGTTTTATGCATAGTTAAAATATATTTTCCTTTAATGTTAGCAGAAATTTTTGGGCACCATATCAAAAAATTATTCCCCTACTATTAAAGAAGATAAAATAAATGTGTGATGATATAATAGTTCTAGTTGTATTTTTTAGCGGATTTTATTATGCAATGGTCAAATAGACATCAAATTTAAGATGAGAATTATAATTTAATACACTTACTCCATTAAAACCCACGACCACCCTAGATACCATTGTAGAATGCCTCTCATTGTAACTACTGTTTTAGATTAATAAAAAAAATAAGTGTTAATATTTTGAGGGAATTTTTAAGTCCGTACACTGTACATCATTTTTGGTTTAGATGGTGAGAAACTTTACCTTAATTTTATCTTATTAATATGTAGATGTAATATCATTATGTCGGGAAGTGTTATACAATGGCATCTGGGGGTAGGGGCAAGTTGTAATGGAATGACTATGTTCACTTTTAACTCCAACCTTAAATTTGACATCCATTTAACTATTACATAGATTTTTTCCCTTCTTTATTCAAGGATTCAATCAAAAAATAATATCAGACCACGTTAAATGTTGTTATTAGGTAATCCTCATGGCTCTGAATTTTTTTTCTTACTTTGGCCATGGTAAACTCCTTATGTCATCTTTATTTTATTTGTGTAGAATGGGGAATGCTTTGCCTAGCCTGAGGAGTTATATGTTTTTTATTAAAGGGATTGATGTAATAAAAAGTATTTGATCCATGATCACTGACACCAAAATATAATGAGATTGGCATAGTATATATTTTTATCACATATTAAAACATACAAATTAATAAATATAGTTATTTAAATTTTTAAAAATGTCCTATTTTAGAGACACACACACACACACACACACACACACACACACACACACACAAAAAAAAAAAATTGATATTATTTATGTAATTTTTATTATTGTAAGAGTATGTAATAAATAAAAGAAAAAAATATGTCAAATATGATCACCTTCACCTATAATTTACATACACACACACACACACACACGCACACACACACACACACACACACACACACACACACACACACACACACAATTGATATTATTTATGTAATTTTTATTATTGTAAGAGTATGTAATAAATAAAAGAAAAAAATATGTCAAATATGATCACCTTCACCTATAATTTACATACACACACACACACACACACACACACACAATTGATATTATTTATGTAATTTTTATTATTGTAAGAGTATGTAATAAATAAAAGAAAAAAATATGTCAAATATGATCACCTTCACCTATAATTTACACACACACACACACACACACACACACACACACACACACACACACACACACACACACACACACACACACACAATTGATATTATTTATGTAATTTTTATTATTGTAAGAGTATATAATAAATAAAAGAAAAAAATATGTCAAATATGATCACCTTCACCTATAATTTACACACACACACACACACAATTGATATTATTTATGTAATTTTTATTATTGTAAAAGTATATAATAAATCAAATTAAAAAAAAGTCAACTATGATCACCTTCACCTCTAATTGTCTTTGTAAAGGAACCCAAGTTTATCATAGTTTTATGTTAAGAAAAGCGTTCTAAATATTCTTTGATTTATTTTTAAAAATGATATAAGTTTATTACATAAAAAATTGAAGTTTAAATTAGCATATATTATAAATATATGTAAACTATGTTAAGTTATATTATTATTGAGGCACATATTTAGGATGAGGAATGGTGAATACATATCATTACTTTGGTTTCTCACCTTCTAAATTCATTTTCTATTAGTAAAGATTATAATAAGTGTAGTGTATAACAAATCACCCTTTTATCACAATTATAATATCTAAATCTAATTTTAGTTACGTACCACCCTATCTATACTATTATTTATATATAAGATTCTATTATAATTAAAAAATAATAAAAACAAATAAAAATATAATCATACATATAATTTAGAATCTTTTATGCTATTTCTATAGTACTCAGATTGAGGCAAGTTAGTGTATGAATAATTCATTAACACACTCCTCTCCATGTACTTCCTATATGGATTTATTAGTAGAGACATTACCAACTTATAATCTCATCCAAGCACCTGTATAGACAATACAATAGTCTACACCTCATAGGGTAAACCAAAGAGTTTAACAAACAAATGCAAAAGGAGGAAATAGTTTAAGTAGAAGAATCATCATACTAAGCTTGCTTAGATAAGATGTAAAAAATTTCAGACAACATCCAGTGATTATTTCCCAAAGCAATACAATGTAAGGTATTTTAACAAAATGTTTCACTTAGTTTTGGTTCTAGTAAATATCATATGAGAGTGATGTCCATATCATCATTATATGATGATCATTTTAAGAATCACTGCACTTATATCCTCATATTAGTGACATGACATTGATTTAAGATTTAGATTTTATTCATATGTTCATTATTATGATTTAGTCAAGTCTTATTTAGTTTCAAAATGATGGACAAAACCACATAAGTAGTCTTCACATCACCAACATGTTCAAATCATGTTTATGCATGTTTCCCATTGACCATCTCTCAAACCTTAGTTTAGGTATTAAAATATTACTTCCAAGTCTTACATGCCACTTGGTTAATATGTGTGAAATGCTAACAAACCTGTTAATATTAATATCAAAATCATTTTACCTTAATGTTTCAACAACCATGTTTAATTTTTTCATGTGAACATACATAAAATTAATCTCAATCAGCAAAATATTTGGATTTAATTATAGATTGCAAATTAGAAGATAAAAAAATATTTTTGATAGTTTTTAGTTCATTTAACCAATTAAATAGTTTTACAAATGTCCATAAGACCATTAACTTGAATTAATTTAGCTTAGTTATTTGAAATAGGCATGTTATTTTAATTAATATTATTAATTATTCTTGTTAACAATTGGCAATAATTTACTTAATCTATTTGCAAGTTAGTTAGTAAACATCAATACTAACATACTAATTTAGAAGAAAAATACAAAAGTCTTTAAGAGTAACTATCAATGAAACTGAGTTCTAATTACTTTAATTTTCTAAATAAGTCACTTTGGCTCTAGAGGACTCTTACAATAAGTCAATAACATTGCATAATTTTGATATAATTATATTGATAGATTCAATCATGATTAATTAACATTAGGATTCAATTGTTCATAAGTAATAATATTTTGATTAAATTAATTGATAAGCTTAGTAGGTATTAGTATCTAGCTAAGTATGTGATATAATTTAATATTTAAACTTTGTAAATAATTAACCACATTATGACAAATTACAACTTACATAAGGAATGATAAGTTCAAATACATTTCTTGAATAAAATACACATACTAATGTAGATAATTCAAGCTTAATGTAATGAAGATATGCTCTTAAAATATTAAAACAAAACTATATACTTGAATAAACAGAATCCCAATAACATCATCTAAAGTTTCAACACTTAAAAACTGAACCTCTCCATAGATATTAATAACAACTATAAAAAACTAATTAATTATGAATTATTCTATTTTTATGCATGAACATTTAATATATCAACTAGTGATAGCCAATAATTTTACTAAAGGATAATCCCATGATTCCTTAAGTTATGTCTTAACATAATATGAGTTAATCTCTTTTATACAGGAAGCAAAATAACTATGTTAAATGAAATGAAAACTCAATGAAACAAATTACATTTTCCTCAATGGATAAATAAATACATATAACAAGACTAAAATATTTATGTCACATAACAATTGTTCTTCCAATTGAACCTAAAGAATGAAATCACAATCTTCCACCTTACTAAAAATATTAACTTAGAACATCAAATAACATTATCTTTAAGAGAGATAGACCAATATAATAATTAAATCTACATATTTTTAGCACATAACATTTACTATAAATTTTTAAACAAAGTATAACCCTGAATAAACTCAAACTTAATGTAAATTCTCTACTTGTAAGATTAATTGACACCTACCTCTATATTCCAAATGAGCACAACCATAAGTGGTTTTAGACCACCCAAACCATTAGGTGGTTTCAGATCCAATAAATAAGGTAGGTGAAAATAATGGACATGAGTAAAATAATTTTGATCTTGAATTCAAAAAAATATCAACTTATATAAAACAAGGAGGATAACTCATTCACATTTTAGTTCACAAAGATTAGTGCATTGACACCTAATCCAAATACTATACCTCATAACCTTGAGATTTTCACATTGAAATTCACATTCTATTCTAGTGAAGACAACTTGAAATTAAGTTGTATACACTATATAGCCTTTACAATAAATACCATTACATTAAACTATGCAATGGAGAATAGGAACATAATTACTCATGTATCATTAAATGAGAAATGAAAACATAAAAACCAATTATAAAATTGAGGTTTTATAACAATAAATATAAATCCCTCAACTTTTCAATTCATTAAATAACAACTAAGCATTTAAGTTCAAGTAACAGGAAAACCACCAATTGATTCATAAACACCTTGCCAACATTCAGGTAAATAACTCACAATTCAAAAAAATAACCATGAAGTTTTTTCCAGAAAGAGTGAAATAAAATGCTCAATAGTCAAACATTAACTTCAAAACCAAAATAAATGCATAATGATAAAATAATCACGACTTTTAAGTCAAAAATTGCATTATACATTATACCATTTTATCAAATAGAGACTACAAACATATTTTAAAAATGTGAAAGCTTGAATTGATAGGCTCAATAAATATTTTCATCAAATAAGCACATCAAAATGATGACCAATCCCATTAAAAAATAAACTCAGACAAAAATCATTGCACTCAAATGGAAAACAAAGCCTCAAGAGTTTATTCCTAGGGTCAACCCAAAAGTTATAGTGTAATCATAAACAAAACCCTAATGTTATAAAAACAAATGAAGTTGTTATTTTCCATGGCCACATAGCTATTACAAAATCCATCACAAAATTGATGACATATACAGTTTAAAACCGATGTCATAATCATTCAAGGTTTGTATAAAATCAAACAACATAGAAACTTGTTTTTATTTTGCATGCCAATAAGAATATTTTGAACTAGCATAAAAGAGAAAAATAGAATATATATATACAAATCTGAACACTTACATGTTTTAAAATAAATGGAGAAAAATTACTTGAAAGATTAAAAATCAAAATGCAATAATCCTAAATCACCTCTTTTCCCTCTTTTCATTTTAATCTACCAAAAGAAAGGAGCTAGTTATCTATTTTTCACCTAACCTATCCAGGAAGAAAAAATCCCAAATAAACAACACATAAATATTCCCTTATGGTTAAAAGATAAACCCGTAACTAAAAATGAAGTCTCCATGAAAAACTCTAGGCTACTATAATGGCCATTATGTTTCCACTAAACCCTCAATGATAGCCAAAATAAAATTCTAGTAGAGTTTCCCCATCAAACTAGGGTTTCTAAATGACATTGAACATGCACAAATAATAATATAACCCATATAAAATCTCTTGACCCACTTCATATAATTAAAATTAAATGCCATATAATATAGTCTATGCCACAAAAAATCAAAATAAAAGTAAATATGATTTTAATTCAAGGACTTTTTACAAGGTTGATATCTAGTCGAGTCTCAACTAGGACTAAGTCGAAAATGACATGCCAAAAACAATATTAAGTCATGATACAAGCCAAAAAATATGATAAAATCCATAAAAGACTAAGTCAATAAGAAAACATTCAACATTAGTCATCATGTAATAATAAAAACCTAACTCTCAATATTCTACATCAATCAAGTAAATCTTAAATGAAATCAAGGAACTCAATACTACTCACCACAAAGGGAAAAATCATTAGAACATGTAATAACTAATGATCAACACAAGACAACTGATAAAATCTATATCTAAAAAATAATCAAGATAAACTACATGAATACTCACAAGTAAAATAATTGATCTTAGTAAACACAATAGTAAAAGAGAAGCTCAAAATTATTTTTAAATCTCATGAGATTATCTCACCTCCATACACGATGCCACAACTTCCAAGATATGTAAAAAAGATAGCTCATGAGTCCCTATCCTTACAGTCACCAAAACAACCATCAATAGTATCTAGTCAATATAAGCTTAATAAATACACTAAGTAATATAATTAAATTAAATAATAATTCATCTTATACTAAATCCTTGAAATAGAATTCATAAAATCATTTAATAATCAAGTGTCACTACAAAATTTCACAATAACATCAATAATAAAACAAAACAACATTGTTTCAATAGACAATTGAATCACAGATCATATAGATAAATCACATAATAAACCTCAATGATATGCCACACATATAAGCTACTAAATCAAAGTCATAAGAGAAATCAAATAATCCATGAAACATTCATTACCTGAGTCATTAAACAATATAACAAAAAGTTTTAAGTGACAAGTATCTATGGTCATGACATCCTCCCTCACTTGAAAAAATTGCATCCTTATCACTAAAATAACAAAGGATAGTGTTTTATAAAAATAATTTTATTTTCCTATGTATCACTTATTTAAGATAAAACATCCAATTAAACCAAAATTTGATAAATTTTATGATTTCAAAGTCTAACATTGCGATGATCCGGGACATTCACTAGTTCTAACTACATATTTTCCTCTTCCAAAACTTAAAGGTGGGTCTAATCTAAAACATGAGAAGTATCAGGTATGTATTTTTTCCAAAATGCAACATGAAAAACATTGTGAATCTAGGATAGAGAAGGAGCAAGGAATAGTCGATAGGCAACATGACTAAATTTCTCCAAAATTTTAGAGGGTCCAACGAATCAAGGAGCCAATTTGGAATATTTTCCAAAATTTATTGAAAATTTATACTTTTTAACACACCTAAAAACCTTATCACCAACTTCAAATTCTCATGGGGACCTATTTAAATCTACATATATTTTATGTCTATGAGAGGTAACTTTCATATTCTATCTTATAATTTCTATTTATTTGCCATATTCTTACAAAACATTAAGACCAAAAATAGATCTATTTTGTAAACTTTCCCAATCAAGTGGAGTTCTACATTTACACCCATACAAATATTCAAATGGAACCATTTTAATCACATAAAGCTATGTGTTATTATAAAAAAATTAAACTAAGTGTGAATAATTTTATCATTTACCTTGTTGATCAATTACATATATTCTTAACATGTATTTTAAAATCTAATCAATATTTTCTATCTAAACATCCATTTTTGAGTGGTAAGAAGAACTACAATTGTTCCAAAAGCAATAGTTAATATTTTCCTCCAAGCTTAGCCCTATCCTCATCCTTGGTAATAATAAGGATTAAAAGGTGCATACGAGGACATTTCCTAAGTACATTATACTATCTAGTTATATTTTGGCTCTGCTTAGTTGGGGGATAATGGTTATGGAAGTGATTGTTGTGGAGCTTGGTCTAGCATGGATGAGTGGCTCTCTAACACTCAAGTGCTAATTTTTTTTCTAAAACTATCAATTATCAATAGTTGATTCTATTGTTTTGATTGTTATAAGTGCCTCTTAGGACCCTAACATGAATCTACATATTTTATTTTTTGATCTATTTTTTATAAATCTGATCTTTGAATTTATTATGATCTAGAGGTGAAAAATGTGATGTTTGACTCTAGTTAGAAGGGAGACTCAAAACCATAATAGTAAGTCTTATTCATTTTAATCTCAATTAATTTAGTAAATATCTCTAGATTTGGTCATATGTTTAAGTATTTTCTTGCTAAGAGACTACTTGGTTTTAGTTTCCTTTCTAGAAAGTTCTTATTTGAGACTAGGGCCTCCCTCTTCATTATTTTAGGCTAGTTTCCACATTAGCCTAAAAGTGGTATTTCCTAATTAATGGGACCCAATTTAAAACCCATATGTTATGGATACCTAGGACTTCATATGTGCCCAAGTTAGTTCAATATCCAGTTAAATACTGAAAGATGGCATAGGGAAGAAAGAAGGTTTATATTTTTTTGGATAATTGATGGTGGTATATTCTTCTTGCCAAATGAAATATACAGATAATGCTATTTATTTTTTGACTTGGTTAGGTTTTGTTCCCTTGAGGATCCTCATTCTTCCTTTTGAGACATGGGTCTATTCCTCCTTTAGTTCAAGTTAGATTTTAGTCCAACTAAAACTAACTAGTTCATATACTAGTCAAAAGTAATTTTTACTCTTCCTTTGCTATTTCATCTTTTTTTTGGGTCTACTTTGTTATGCTAGAGACTTGGGACTCCTTCTGTGCCAAGACTATTTCTATAGATAATCATATTTTATAATGTATGGTTCCCTAGGGGATCCTAATGGTTATTTCAAGGAATTATGCCTCTTATTCCATTTGTATAGGTTATTCAACATTACATATAAAATTGGTTGGTTCCTGTACCAAGAAAAAATGGTCATTTCTCTTTCCACTATTATTCCTCCTTTAGTTGGGTCCTTTCTACTCTTTTCACTATTATTTCCTTTTTTTGTAAGGGTCCTTTTTGTCTTTGTAGTTAGTTATATCTTCTTATATCTTGTGTTTCCTAGGGGGAGACCCAAAACTCCTTATGAGTCCAAGTTGGGTTCCACACTAGTCAAAAGTGGTTTACATTAATCCAAGTATTCAATGTTTTCTAAAATCTTGAAGTAAAAAGTTTATCTCTATTAGAGATAATGACTTCTAGCATGACATGTAGAGATAGTATTTATTTCACTAATCATTTGACAAAAATCGATATATCTTAGTTAAATTTCCATCAATGAAATGCCCAAATTTGGTAAATTAATTTACTACAACCAAAATAGTATCATGTATGCTTCGAGAGATCGGTAAACTAGCTATTAAATCAAGATAAAAAATAGCCCAGTTATCTTGTGGAACATTGAGAGGATAGAATAGTCCTCATGTATGGTAGTGTTTAGCTTTTACATGTTGGAATTTTGAGCATTTAACCATAAAGTTAGTAACTTCAAGCTTCAAACCATAATAATAATATATTCTTTTTAGTTCATGTGTCATATTTGTGACACGTAGATGAGAAAAATGAGGCACTATATGTACATATTTTAATAAAACTATCTATAAATCACCTAATTTTGGCACATAAATTCTATTTTTATTCCTAAGTAGGACATCAAAATACAAAAAAAATTATAAAATTTCATTTTCTTAGGCTGATTAGCCAAAGTTGCATTTACCTCATGGAAAAATTCATCAAAATGTTGTTGTTCTAATATTTTAGTTATGAAATTATTATGAAAAATAGACAAGGGAAGGAGATACATATATTGAGTGAGTTCATCAATAAAAAAAATCTCCTTGCCTTTTACATATGCAATATTCAGATCAAAATTACTCAAAGATTCTAACTATCTATGCTGGAGTCCAATCAGATCATCTTGTAAAAACTAGTATTCTAAGATTCAATCATTATATTTAACCTTAAAATGCTTGCCAAAAAAAAATTCCATTCTTAAGTGCATGGACAATGGAAACAAGTTCAAAGTCATGAGTAGTATCATTTTTCTCATGTTCTTTAAGTTTTTATGACTCATAAGCCACCACTTTAGCATCATGTGTAACACACCACCCAAGCCTTATTTGGATGCATCATCCCATATCCCAAAAATAACATTTAATTATGGCACAATAAGTAAATGTGTTGTTGATAACTCCTTAAAATTTTTAAAATGTTGCTCAAAATCTAAAGTCCAAATGAATCTATTACCCTTGTGATGTAAGGAGGTTACTCAGATAATTTGGAAACATTTTCCACAACTATTCTATAATATCTAGCCTATCCCATAAAACTACATGTATCATGTACATTTTTAGGATCATGCCATTCTTGGATATCCATAATCTTGGTTGGATCATAATAATACCATCCTTAAAAATTGTGTGCCCTAGATAATGAATCTAAGATTTATAAAAAGCACATTTGGACAACTTACTAAAAAAATTATGTTGCATTAACTCTTTGATATCTAAACCTAAGTGTTTCTCATGTTTAGCTGCATTCTTAGAATAACTCAATATGTCATAAATAAAAAAGATCCCAAACTTGTTTATGAAATCTCTACATACAATATTCATTAGGTTCATAAATGTAGTAGTCACATTAGTTAGAACAAAGAGAATTTACATAAAATCATAATGTTTATAATGAGTATAGAAAATAGTATTATGAATGTCCTTTTCCTTAATTCTCAACCAATGATAGATTGATCTCAAGTCTATCTTATAAAAGATAGCTGCATCTTTTATTTTATCAAACAGATAATATATTATCGACAAAGGATAACAATTTTTATGGTAACCTTATTGATCATGTAGTAGTCAACATAGAAACACAAAGTTCGTTCCTTATTTTTAAAAATAATACTGGTACACCCAAAAGAGACACACTTGGCTTAATTATACCATTTTCTAGCAACATTTGTAGTCAAACCTTGAGTTCCTATAAATCAACTATGTTCATGTGGTAGGGAGATTTTGATGTATGAGATACCACTAACATTATATCAATAGCAAAATCAAACTCCATCTAAGGTTATAGTCTAATTAACATTTCAGAAAACACATTAGAAAATTTATTCAAAAAAAGAAACTCTTTATAATCAGTTTCATTTTCAAGTGAAAATTTCTACATATAAACAACATATTTTTGTATCCCTTTTGTACAACCCTATTCAGTTGTAAAGTTGGCACAAGCTTAGATATCTTAGGCTTAGGAAAACCTTAAATGTATTATGTATTTCTTAATTCATCAACTTAGTTAATAAGCTTACTATAATAGTTCAAAATGGATTTATATTGCTAAAACTAGTCCATTCCCAAAATTAAATTATAACATCCAAGGGGAGCTAAGAATATATTACTTTTGGTAAGAAAACTACCTAAATCTAGCACTACTTTTTGAAGTCATTTGGATACTAGTACCCTCTTACCTATATCAAATTCAACCTCCTGACCTTCTATTCACATCATAGGATTTAGATTACATTTATTTATAACTGTAGGAGAAATGGAGTTATATGTTGTGCTTGAATCAACCAAAATAAAAATAGAAAAATCATTTAATTTACCTCTGATCTATATAGTAGTGGTTTGGTAATATGCATTATGATTTTATATAGTTGCATATACTCTATGGTTGGTTGAGTGCCCCATTAGCTGTTTTGGAGAGTCCTTACAATAATGATTATTACCACACTCCCAACATGCTATAGGAATGGTGTTTACCCCAGTGGCATGTACATTTTGAATTTATTGGGTCTAATTTTTATTATAGGTTCTATCCTTAGAAATATTTTGATTCTTGAAATTATTACTCTACCCCTAAAATTTATTGAAACTAATGGTAATCCTGGTGTAAATTTAGTTTTGGTTTTTTTAATTAAAGCTTTTTGTTGATGGAGACATATTTTTTTAATTCTAGAGTCTTATCTACTTTGATAAAATCTTGTCTGACCTTTTAACAACCTTTTTCTTTCTCTTTTGCTCTATGACTAGATTCAATGGTAGTAGTCATATTTTTAGTGTTATTTATATTAACATTGTGTATCAATATTTCCTTTAATCACAACTTAATGTTAGTAACTTTGGTTTATTTTTCATGCATGTAGTTCACATGATGAAACAAGCTCAAAAAAATATTTTCATACTCAATTATTTTCATATTTTCTTGCTTTAACAATTGAAAGTTAGCTAGTTTTTAATCTTTAAAATTAGAACTAATATATATCTTCCTAAATTGTCTTCAAAACTAGGACATGTAAGAGGCATTAGCTAGTATCCCTCTAAAGCACAAAGATTACTCTGCCATAGAAATGCAACTTCAGCTAGCTAATATGTAGCCACCCTTGCCTTCACATTACAGGGAATGCTATGCAATTTAAAATATTTATAGAGGGTAACCAAACATTCATAATCTACGTCATCTAATTCATCACTAGAAAATATTAGTGGGGACATATTTTTAAATTCTTTGATAATGAGATCAAACACAATTATAAGGTTGTCTTGGGACTCCTAATCACCACCTTTACCTTCTTATCTAAGAGTTACTTCTTTAGGTGGTATACCCTATAAACTGTTTAACCTATATTATTATTTTTTTAGCTTGCTTAAAGTGAATTTAAAGTAATTAGAATCCCAGTAAATACTACCTCTTGCTTAACATTTGGATTGTTTTCATCAAAATTAGGTGCTCTAACATTGTTATCACAATTGGTAAGGGGAGGTTATTTTCTTATAGGAACATTGGCTCTATGAACTCTACCTATACTTATACTAGGGTTAACATATCTTGGGTTATTACATGCAATTATAGATATTTTTCTAACCATAATTATGTCACATAAATAAAAACTCAACATAAAAGTGATGATACACATTCTAACAAGTTTCATTAGAGTAATTATACCTGGATCTAATACCAAAATATAATAACCCATTTTTTTCAATAAACTAAGATGAAGCAACTATAGTGAAAGGATTCTAAAGATATCAAACATAGAAAAAATAATGAGACCCATAATTGTTTTATATCCAACACATGACCTACACCAAGTTTTAAGTCACTAAGTACTTCAATAGAAAGTAATTATCCACATAATACTTGGATATAGGTGACTTAGTGTATGAAAAATGCACTCGCACACTTCTCTCCATGAACTTCCTATATGACCTTCCTATTATAGCTATTACCAACTAATAATCTCATCTGAGCACCTGTATACACCATAAAATAATCTACACCTCATAGGGTCAACCAAAAGAGTTCAACAAACAAATTGTGAAAGGAGAAAACAATTTCAACAAAAGAATCATCATACTAACCTTACCTAGGCAAGATCCAAAAACATTAGAAAATAGCCAATATAAGGTATTTTAACAAAATGCTTCACTTAGTTTTGGTTCCAGTAAATATCCTACAAAAGTGTTATACACATGATCATTATACCATGATCATTTTAATAATTAGAGTACTTATATCCTCATACTAGTGATATGCCATTGATTTCAAATTTAGATTATATTCACATTTACATTCTTAGAGTTCAGGCAAGTCTTATTTAGTTTAACCATGGTGGATGAACCAACATAAGTAGTATTCACATCATCAACATGTTCAAATCAAGTTCATTCATGTTTCCCATTAACAATATCTTAATCCTTAGTTTAAATATTAAACTCTTAATTACAAGTCTTGCACACCACTTAGTTAATATGTGTGAAATACTAACTAACATTTTCATATTATTATGAATTTCACGTTATCTTAATACTTTAACAACCATACTTAGGTTTTTCATGTGAACATACATTAAATTAACCTTAGTCAATAAAACATTTGGGTGTCATTATCAATTTCATTATGAAAATATAACCAAATATTTTGTATTTTTTATAGTTCCTTTATCCAATTAAATAATTTTGTAACTGGTTCATAAAACTGTTAAGTTTACTTAATTCATCATAGTCATTTATAATAGGCATGTTATTACCATTAATCTTAATATTGATTCTTGTTAATAATTGGTAACAATTTAATTAATTTAGTTTTAGGTTAATTATTAAGATATCAAACTTAACATACTAATTTAGACCTAAAATACAAAAGTCTTCAAAAATAACTATTAATGCAACCCAGTTTCAATTACTTTAACTTTCCAAATAAGTCCCTTTGGCTACAGAGGAATATTATAATAAATCAATAACATTGCATATTTTAGTGTTAATTTTATTAATAAATTTAGTCATTATTAATCAACATTAAGATCCAGTAGTTAATAAGTATTAATAGTTTGGTTACAACAACTACTAAACTTAATATGCATTAGTAGCCAAATAAGTATGTGGAACAATTTAATATTTCAACTTTGTAATTAACCACATTATGACAAAATACAACTTACATAAAGTATGAAAAGTTTGAATACCTTTCTTGAGCAATTTACACATACCAATGTAAATGATTCAAGATTACTGTAATGAAGATATGATTTTAAAATATTAAAACAAAATCATATACTTGAATAAGGAGAATCCCAACAACATCATTTAAAATTTCGACACTTAAATGAACCTTTCTATAGAGATTAATAACAATTATAAAATAACTAATCAAGTATGCATTATTCTATTTTTATGCAAGCACATTTATAATTAAAAATCTATCCATACATCAAATCATGATAGCCAATAATGTTACTAAAGGGTAATCCTATAAGTCCTTAAGCTATGTCTTAACATAACATGATTTAATCTCTTTTATAAATGAAGCAAAATAACTATGATAAATGAAATGATAACTCAATGAAACAAATTACATTTTCCTCAATGGATAAACAAATATATATATATATATATATATATATATATATATATATATATATATATATATACATACATACATACATACATACATACATACATACATACATACATACATACATATATATATATATATATATATATATATATATATATATATATATATAGATACATACATACATACATACATACATACATACATACATATATATATATATATATATATAACAAGTCTAAAATATTTATTTTATATAATAATTTTTCTTCAAATTAAACCTAAATAATTCAACCACAATATTCCACCTTACTAAAAATATTAGCTCAGAACATCAAATCACATTATCTATAAGAGAGAGATCAAGGCAATAATTAAATCTAAAGATTGTTATTAAGTAAAATTTATTATCAGATGCTTAAATAATACAATCCTGAAGAAACTCAAACATAATGTAAATCCTCTACTTGATATATCAATCAACACCTATCTCTCTAATCCCAATGAGACCAACCGTAAGTGCCCCTATACCACCCCAACCATTAGTTGATTGCAGATCTAGGCAACAAGTTAGGTGGAAAAAATATAAGAGAGAAAAATAATTATGAACATGACTTGAAAAATACATCAACTTATATAAATAAAGGAAGAGAACTAATTCACTTTCTATCTCATGAAGATCAGTGTCTTGGAACCTACTCCAAAGATAACATATCATAACACTAAGATTTGCATATTGAAACTCACATTCTATTCCAATGAATACAACATGAACTTCAATTGTATACACTTGATATAATTTATGTTAATTTCTTTTATACTAAACAAGGCAATATATAATAGGAACACAATTATTCATAAATCACTAAATGAGAAATATAAAATAATACAAACAAGAAAAACCTATTATAAAATCAAATTTTTATAATAATAACCATAAAAACATCAAATTATCATGCCATAAAAGAATAACCCATAATTCAATTTCAAGCAACAGGTAAACCACCAAATGATTCATGAACACCTTTCTAACATTCAAATAAACAAATCATAGTTTAAGAGAAAAACATGAAGATTTTATCAGAAAGATCAAATGAAAAGGATGAATTATCAAACATTGACCTCAAGACCAAAATCATTGCATAATGATAAAATAAACATGACATTTATGTCAAAACTCACATTATAAATTTTACCATTTTCTCAAATAATAAGTGTAAACATATTTTAAAAGCATGTGGCCTTGAATTGACAGGGTCATGAAATGATTTCACCATGTAATCAAAGAAAAATGATGACCAATCCCATTTAAAAATGAACTGAGACAAAAATCATTGTAATTGAATGAAAAAAACCCGTACAAGGTTACTTCAAGGTAAACCCCAAATTCATACTGCAATCATAAACAAAACCCTAATGATAAAAAAATAAAGGTATCTTTTATTATTTTCCATGGTCGCATAGTCATTATAAAACTAACCATAAAATTGATAGTATATAAAATTAAAAACCTATATCATAATCATTCAGGGTTTTCATAAAACAAAATAACAAAAAAAGCTATTTTTATTTTACATTCCCAAAAAAATATTTCAAGCTACCATTGAAATAAAAACTAGGATATATATACAAAGCTAAACACTTATAGGTGTTAAAATAAAATGACAAAAATTCAAAGCTTAAAAATGAAAATAGAAGAAGTGTGAATCACCTCTTTTCCCTCTTTTCATTTTTATCTTCAAAAATAAACAAGGTTGATGTCTATTTCCAAGTTTACCTCTCTAAGAATAAACCCCCCCAAAAAACTGGATGTAAATCTCCCCTCATGGTTGAATAATAGATACTCGATTGTAAATGAAGTATCCATGAAAAAATCTAGACCATAATAGCCATTATTTTTCCATTAAACTCTCAATGGTAGGCACAAGAAAATTTTAAAAGAGTTTCCCCCTCAAAACTAGGGTTTTCAAATGACATCAAACATACAAAATAAAAACATATCCTAGATAAAGTCTCTCAGCCCACTTCATAGAATTATGAGTCAATGTCATAGATTATATTCTATGCAACAACAAACTCAATATAAAAACAAGTCCCATGGTAATTCGAGGTCCTTTTACAAGTCCAAGATCTAGTCAAGTCTTGACTAGTACAAAGTTAAAAATGAAATGCCACCAAAAACATTAACTTGTGATGCAAGCCTAACAATATAATAAAACCCATGAAAGACCAAGTTAATAAGCATGCATTCAACATTAGTCATCAAGTAACAATAAAAAATTGACCCTCAAGGGTTTAAATCAATCAATTAAAGCATTAGAGAAACCAAGGCACTCAATACTAATCATCACAAAGGGAAATATCATCAAAATATGTAATAACTAATGATGAACACCAGATGACCAAGAATAAATACATTCATAAAATAATTGAGAAAATATATTTATGAATACTCACAAGTGAAATGATTGATCTTAGTGCAAAAAATAATAAAAGATAAGCTCAAAATTATTTTTTAATATCACAAGATTATCTCTCATCCATACACCATGCCCCACCTAACAAGATCCGTAAACAACCTAGCTCATGAGTAGATGTCCATGTGGTCACCAAATAGACCATCAATAGTATTTGGATAAGATAATCATATAAATCTAATAAATAATATAATTGAATTAAATAAAAATTCATCTTATATTGAATCCACAAAATAGAATTCATAAAATCAATTAATAATTAAGTGTCACTATAGAAGTTCACAATAACATCAATAAGAAAGTGAAACAATAATGTGTCAAAAAATAAATGAACCATAGATCATCTAGTGTAATCACATAATAGACCTAAATAATATGGCACACATATATGATACTGAATAAAATTAGTACAATAAATTAAATAATCCATGAACAATCATCAACTGAGTCATTAAATAGTATAACAAAAAGTTTTAAGTGACAAGTGTCTATGGTCATGAAATCATCCCCCACTTATAAAATATCCATCCAGTGACTAAAATAACCATGGATAGTGTTGTCTAAAAATACTTTAATTTTCTCATGTAGCATGTATTTCAAATAAAGGAACCCATTGGACTAAAATTTGAGATATTTAACAAATTCGTAGTCTAATGCTATGATGATCTAGGATCTTAATTGGTTCCAAATACATATTTTCATCTTCTCAAAATTTAAGTTAAGTTTAATCTAAAACATGAGAAGGATAATGTGTGTATTTTCTCAATAATGCAACATGAAAGCATCGTGAATCCAAGATAAAGGAGGAAGGACTAGTAGATAGGTAACATGAATGATTTTCTTAATAAATTCAAAGGATCCCACAAATTGAGGAGCCAATTTGGGAAATTTTTCAAAATTTATTGAAATTTTGTGCAATCAAACACAGCTAAAAATCTTATCACAAACTTTGAATTCTCATGGGGACCTCTTTGAATCTACACAATTTTTCTATCTATCAAAGTCAACTTTCATATTTTTCCTTATAATTTCCATTTATTTGTCATATCCTGTAAAACATCAAGACCAAAAATAGTTGTATTTTCTAAAAATTCCTAACCAAGTGGAGTTATACATTTATGCTTATTTAGTGTTTTGAATGGAATAATTTTAATCATAGAATGATATGTGTTACTATAATCAATTTCAGCCATGTAAATAATCTTCCCATTTACCTTGTTGATTCATCACATATATTCTTAACATGTCTTCCACAATATAATTATGCCTTTCCATTAGACCATCCATTTTTGGGTGGTAGTAAGAACTAAAATTCAATATTATTTTAAAAACATCAACATTACTTTCCAAAATATTGAAGTAAAAAAATTTATCTCTATCAGATATAATGACTTCCAACATGTCATGTAGCTATGCTATTTATTTCCCAAATTATTTAGAAAACATAGATGTGTCTTAGTTAAATTTTCAGCAATGAGATGCCCAGCTTTGGTAAATTTATATGCTATAAATAAAATATTATCATGATTTCTTTGAGAATTTAGTAAACCAACTATTAAATCAAGAGAAATAACAACCACTTACTTTATTACATCCTGATTCCTTGCTAAGAAAACTATTTGATTATCCATGGATATTTATATTTAGCACACTTAATTTAGTTAATTTTAACCAAAATTTGAGATATGTGGTGTTATAAGGTATTAGGATGTTGCGTAGATTGCGCGCGCACACGCACGCATGCACGCACACACACACACACACACACACACACACACACACACACACACACACACACACACACACACACACACACACACACACACACACATTAATTTAGCTGTGGTGTATGTGTTTACATTACAAACATGTTGATTAATTATTCTAATTATATTTTATGATGTTTGTATATCATGATGTAATGATTTAACTACCTAATTGTTCTGAGGTTGACACAGGAGAACTCATCCCTCAAAGTGTGATGGAGAGAGAGCATCATTGGAGAGCATGATGTAGATCAATATGTCTCAGAAGATGATAGAAAAACTAACTATAAACCTACCCACACCACAGTAGTTAACACATGTTAGAATGCATAATGAAATGGGTAACATAGTGTATTTATTACTACTTGCATTATATAATTGTTCATGAATTGTTAATATGATTTAAATAGTTTATGAAACTCATTTTGAATAATTAATGTGTGTGATCATTAAATGCTAGTATACAGGTGATTGGTTTAGTTAAATTAAATCCAAATTATTAATTAGTGAAATTATCATTAAATTTTTATGGCATTAGGATTATGTTAGTTAAATTAGTAAATTACAGATTTTTATAATTAAAGTTAAAAAGAAATAAAATTCATAAATTTCCATTTGAGAAGAAAAAATGGAAAAAGAAAATAATAAAAAAATAAGTAAAAAGAGTATGGTCTAAAAATAAGAAAAACTAAAATAAAGTAATAAATAAAATAATAACAAAAATAAAATAGAAAAAAAAGAGAAAAGTGTGAAAAAGGAGAAGACTACGCCCTTTTAATAGATATAAATATTATGAAAAGAATATCATAACTATTTTCAAAAGATAATTGGGAGGAGCAGAAGGAATTTCTAGTACAAGGAGAAGGAGAAAAGACTTAGATGATAAAAGGAAGCATAAAAGTAGATCATCAACACAATTTTCCAATTAGGTGGTACATTCAATTATAGTGTATGATCATGTGAAAATTATGGGTTGAAAAAAATCCATAAAATGTCTATATGTTCTTAGAGGTCTGTGGTGTGCATTCATTTAATAAGTATAAACCCATTATAATTTCTTATGGAACATATAGATTACCTATTAAATTGGAATCTATTCAAAAACTTTAGAGTATGGTATTTCACATACTTGAGTAATCAGTTTACTGTATATTAATTTTATAATAGGAATATGGTAATTCATATATATACATAAACATCCTCAATTTCAGCATATATATTTTAGGCATTGATTTACAAATACTAGTATCTAACTTAAAACATTCCAAATTTTTAGTGACTACAAGGATATTAACCATGGCATCAACTTAGTTTTTTAGGAGAATGTCAGAATCCCAAGACTATCTATTAGGCAGTGATCCATCAGTTAAAATGTCTCCAAATAGTAAATAAAACTTAGTTATCTATATACTAAATTTTCCCATGATAAATCTATTGCTAAGATGCCAAGATGAGTTGTGATCTGACCACTCAACCTATGCAAAATTCCATATTCAACAATCTAATTTTGATATGAAATTAATTCATAATGAATCTGTATATTGATTTCCCCTTTCACCATCAGGTTGAATGACATTCCCATCACCATATCCAACAACATTAAGATTAAATAATGGTTTATCTATGAGAGGCATCCCATTAGGAAATCATAATATAGAAAATTAATTATGCAATGATATACAGGAAGAAACAATAATATTCATATTATTGAATTTGCTTATAAGTGGGCCTTATGCATAATATCTAATAATGCAGTGATCTATAGTTAGATGCTTTAATTAATACAATTTGAAACTCCCTATGTGGCTAACATTATAATATAAAATGATATCACTTTATTTAGTTTGGGAAACTAATTATACAAGCTTAAATGCCTTCCTAAGGTTGAGGGATGAATTTAAAAGTGGAATAATTTTATGACAAGTCATGGTATATCAATTTATTAACTAGGAATATAAAACACTTAGTATAATGTACCATGTCTAGTTAAAACAAGTTATATTTCTTAAAAAATATCTATATGTATAAATGACTTAGAAAACTAATCAGTTTAAGTAATATTTTGGATAATAATAAACCAATTGAATTTTTATTAAGTTCATAAATATACTTGGGATGTGTATTCCTATGAATTAAATTGGATACGAGTACATATTAAAATATGAATGGGATTTATGAATAATGATCAATGAAATTGATCTTATAACAAGATATAGATTAATAGGCTTAACCAAATTTAAGAAACTTGAATGAGGTAGTCATGTCCAAATGATGAATTTAACTAGGGAAACATTTCATAGCCTCAACTTGAGTAGATGGGTGGTTATTTATATTTCTTTATTGAAACTAATAGTTGAATTATTTTAATAAAGGGTTGTTGAGAACATTATATGGAATATAAACGACTATAGTTATAATTCAACAAAATCCTAAAATTAGCATTTAATAAGGCATATGGGTTACAAATAACTCATCATAATATTTTATTATCTTATGATAGCTTATGATATGCTTGGGATCACTTATTATATGTAGCATATGGAACAAAACTATTGTATGGATATAAAACTATAATAAACTACGTATTGATGAATTATTAATGTTATATAAAAAAAGAACATAGGTATACTATGCCTATTATCTTATACTTGCACATAGGGGTGTGTTCCTCTAAAATAGTTTCATGGGTGGTTATAAATTATATTATCTAAATATGTATAATAGAGATTTACGTATTGCATGCATACAACCCTAAGAATATAACAAATACTAAAATAGAGTACTCTATGTTTTATGTGAAATAAGAATTGTTTTGTTATATCTGGTTGTTTGAATAGAAGATTATGTTTCCATGTAATTTGACTACTTTATTAGACTGGTTGCAGTACTTAGTAGTTATGTTTAAAAACATTAGATTTTGTAATATAGGCTATCATAGGGAGTAGTATGTTTGGAAACTAATTGTGGTAATTAGAATATAGAGTTAATTATGTATTTTACCTGAGTGGTATAAATTGTAGTCATTATTTATAGTATGGGATAGATAATATTATGATATTCATTCATACATTTGATGGAATAAATATATGCCTTTTTATTACTCCTATGCTTATCATGTTATGTGATATGAATGCTAGTAGGGTGTAACTTTTATGAATATTTTGGTTATATTATGTCAACCAATGTTGCATTGTTGATATTGAGTAAGGAGTGAGACAAATTCACTTACTAGAATCACAATGCTAGAAGAAGGTGATCTGATCAAGTGATGTGTATGAATTCTATTGATCTATAGATTAATATTATTTATTATTATTAAAAAATTTAGACGAAGTATGTTTAGTGAGACATTAACATTTCATGAGTATGATTTACATATTTATGTGATATCTTGTAATAGAAGAGGTTTTCTATGATACACTATATGTTTAGTTTTAGAAATCATATAACACATGGGTACTAGCTTGTCTCTCTAGATCCTTGTGTCATCACTATCTACTCATTCATAAAGGGAGGGCCATTCCCTGATAGGATTTGTGTGGGGGATTATTGGTTCATGGTTGGTGTGGAAAAGTGTTCAGATGATGCTCTCCCTCCCCATAACAATACTACTTTTGAGACAACACTTGAGATTGCCATAGATACTAGAGTTTGTGAACTACACTCCAGGGAACCATGTATCTTATATATGTAATTTTATTGTATTTTCGTTATTCTTAAAACATTATCATGAAGATTTGAAATTAATTTCTATATTTATATTATGATGTGTTTCCCATGATGGATCATGATCAAAGATGTATGATGTTGTATACTTCATTTATAGTTATCTCATTTTAAGTATTTTATATTGTCACTGGTTAAGATTCTCATGATGTAATCTATTTATGGGTAAGTGCACAAAGTTTTGGGAAAAAAAAGGCTTACGCATGGACATGATTTTTCAAAAATCTCAAAATTTTTAACTTCCATAGATAATTTGAGATGGCTACACTCAAAATTTGAAGATGATATAAAAATATGAATTGTACCATTTCAAGTCTAGTTTTCAAAAAATTATTTTTTTGAAAAATAGTTAAGTATAAGTATGTCAAACATATAAAATTTGAACAAGAACTCCTATTTTTTGAAGAAAACATAGTAGATAGATGACCATATAGCCCACTATTTTTTGAACATTTTTAAATATTATTTGAAATCCTTTGGTGAATATTTAGATAATATCTTATAATATGTTAAATATTTTATCTATAAATATTTTTTTTATTAATTTTAAAATTAATTAGATCTTGAAAATTAACAAAAAAAGGATAGTTGATCATGCATTTCACCCTAACTACCTAAAAAAAAATGAAATTTGATTTTTTTAATGTGTGTAAAATTAGGCCTAGTTTCTTACCATATAATTTGTTTTGAAATTGAAATTCCATGTATAGGTGCTACATGTGGTGGCCTAAAAAAGGTGTAGTTAGAAATAAATATAGTATGAACCCTTAAAATATCTAAAAAAATATATATTTAAAAAGAGGACATCATGCTCGTCTTGATGATAATAAGTTTTTGAATTTTGATGTTGAAATCCATAGCATATTTGGTGATTAAAGTTGAAATTTATTATTTTTTTGAAAAACTCTCAGTCTCAACTGTAGATGCAGAGTCACAAGACATTGGCTTAAAAATACAAGCCATTTTTGAGCCTAAAGGCTTGGTTTTTAATTTAAATTCAAATAACGTGTACATGTTATAGAACACATACATTTTGTATTAGACATACACATTATATAATGCAATATACAATGCATATGCAATATACAATGCAAATGCATTGTATAATGCATACATATTATTTTTATATAGGACCAAAACCATCTCCATGAGCATGTGGGAGTTGCACATGAAGCCAACTTTGTCCATAATCTTATATTTACTACTCTAAATATTAAGTATATTAAGGTCACTCAACATCTGATAGAGTTGCTATCATAGTTGCATGCTTTATGATGTGGAAAATAGTTTTTCAAAATCCAATCAAGTTAGTACTTAGGCATTTTTAGGGTCTAAGTATTAAACCTAAGGATTTAAGAACATAAATTTTGTAATTGATATCCATTTTTTGTAAACATATAGTCAATTTTTAGGTTTTTATGCCTTCTAGATTGATTCCTAACATTTTTGCAAGTATTAAGTTTTTCAAAATTGAAGCTTTTAAACCACTCACTTTGAAATTGATGCAAAAGGGTGTTATTATGGTAGCATTGCTCATATTGATGACTTACACACATCAAACAATCACTTTACATGTTAATTTCACCTAGTCATCATCCCTCCATCCTTGATCACTTCTTACTCATCCATTATTACCCCTAATCACTCTCTCATCATTACTCATTATCCCTAATGACTCCTTCATTAACCCTCACTATCCTTAGTCATCTCTAATCACTCCCTTATCATCCATAATCAATCCTCTATTGATCCTCATTATACCTCATCATCCCTAATCACTCTTTCCTTATCCATCATCATACTTAATCACTTCCTCATCCCTATTCACTCCCTTTTCATCCCTTTTCATCCCTAATCACTCCTTCATTGACCATAATTATCTCTCATCATCTCTAATCACTCAAGATTATCATTTCTAATCACTCCATTGATTGTCACCATCCCTCACCATCCTTAATCAATCACTTATCATCCCTCATAATACTTAATCAATATTTCTTCATCCCTCATCATCATTAATCACTCCCTCATTAACCCTCACCATTCCTAATCACTCCCTTATCATCTGGCATAAATATATAATCTAAATATATCTTTGATTCCAATCATATGTTGTCTAATAGATTATAATAAAAATCAACTCTTTTCTAGGACTTGTGTTGTTAATACCCATTTGTAATAGTCAATTTTTTTACGAAATGAATTAGATGATCTTCCAAATTTATAGTCAATTAATATACGTATTAAAATAAAATATAGTCTAAATTTTAGTTCATCAAATTATATTTGATGTGAAGCTAACTAAATGAAACTTTATTTGGTTTCACATTTGGTAGTTTGGTTCAAAAGATAAAAATTAAACATAAATCTCTTGTATAATTTTATAATTCTGAGAAGATTTAAATCAGATGCAAAGTTATTTAGTGTTTCCAATTTTTGTATGACTTGAATCTTGTCACACATGCACTCCTTATGTGTGTAATGTGTCCCTAATATTTTATCTCTTGCATGAAAAATGAATATATATTCATGTTATCACAAAAATATGTTTCTGCAAAATGTAAAACACTAGTTCAACATGGTGTAGATGTTCATCCCATGTTTTCTAAATATTAAGATGTCATCAAGATATATTTAAAAAATGAAATAGGTAAAGGACTTGAGGATGTCATTCAACATCTTGAAATGAATGAATTAATTATATGATTTAACCTAAAAGGCACAACCAACTAGTCAATCAATCCTTCCTTTGTTTTTAAGACTATATTCCAAATGTCTAGAGGTTTAACATGAATATGATGATACATAAACTTAAGATCAATTTTGGAAAAGAATTATACACCATGGATATGGTATAAAAATGCCTTAATATTTAATTGAGGATAATAGTTATTCACTTTAATCTTGATAATATTTTTTTAATAGATTAATAACTTTGGCACAAACACAATTGGATTTCTACAAGGTAATGATTTGGGCATGATGTCTCCATTATCCATGATTTCATTGATCTACCACTTGATCTATTCATTCTCTAGAAATGATATGTTGTATAAAGAGGTTTGAGGTAAAGGTAATTAAGGGATCAAATCAATATTATTGTTTAGTGTATAGTATGGATGAACTTATTTAGGTGACTTAAAGATATCCTCGTATTCATCAAGTTTATGGTTCAATTATTTTGTCTTTGTTATTATTGGATAAAGCACACTATGGTATGGTGAAATAAGTATGTCATTAAATATTTAATTCTTACCATTAAGATGATAGTTCTTACTAAAGCTGACAATATTCTTGCACTTCTTAGCACTAATGACCAAAATCTTATGAACTAACTATGATATATGCAATTTTAGATCATGAAAATCTATTATAAAATTTTAAGGATTTACTTCATAAACTACATGTCAATTGTAAATACATGGTTTAAAACATGTAAAAAATCACACAACTATAATGGTGAGATGTCACAAAGGATTGCATCTTTAAAAAGTTTGATTGTGTACACTAAGTGACAGTACTAGGTGATCCATTTTTCAAGGTCTACACTAGACCATACACTAGCATATGGTTATGGATGCTGTATAAATTTCAAGTTCAATTTTTGAAAATATGATTTATGAGAAATTAAATTCTTCCAAATTCCATTAGAAATAATGAAGTGTATTGTCTCACCATTGATCTACATTTTTTAATGAAAAAATATTTTTAATTCATATAATTTCTTACTGGGGGAAGTAAAGATATTTTAAGTATTGACCATATCACTGGGTTCATAATCTATTAGCTACGTAAATTTTTATAGTGCTAGATAAATTTTACCCATTTCTTAAGATGTTCAAGTAGAGAGTTCATAGTGTGAAAATCTTCATTGGATTGAATATTGAAGTTATAAATTAAGCACCACTTTCCAATCTTGGATTACTTATTCTAATAATTTGAAAATTATTTTCAACTCTATAGTATGATGACTCAATCAATATACAAACAAATAGAATGCCTTAAATATAATTATTTGGATCATAAAATGTCCCCATATGGAAATAAATTGATTGGTTTTAGGAAATCACATAGCTTGGTGATCCTAATGTATTTACTACCCATTAATGGTGCTATGGTGGTTTTACTTCTCTTTTTTTTGGTATATTTTAAATTTTGAATTACATCATTTATAATAGGCCCATATTTTTTCATAGGTTTTAAATATTTATGTTTCAAATTTTCCTCCACATAATTTTGATCATTATGTATTATATTTTATGCTATAACTAAACTCTCCACTTATAGCTCCTAACATTTTTCAACCCCAACAAATACCACCATCAATGTATTGGATGAAGTGATTATGGACGAGGATGAATTGAGTAGGGATGATGAGGGAGTCAATAGGGATTATGAGGGATGGTGAGGGTAAATGAGGGAGTGATTAAGGATGATGAGTGAGGGTGAGGATTAATGAGGAAGTGATTAGAGGAGATGAGGGATGAGGAATGATTGATTAGATATGATGAGGTATGATGAATTAGTTATTAGGGATGATGAGTGATGTAGGAGCATCACTACCCAATATAAATAGTGATCTATTTTATAGTTTTTGAGTCATTGGAAGGTGATAAAGGTCATAATAATTCTATAGGATTATTTATAAGTTAATTATTTTGTTTTAGTTTTGAATTAGAGTTGTACTCGACTTCTTGTCAAATCTTTCATTTGAATTTTTGAACTTTCATAGAGACTTCAATCTTGTTTCAATAAGTCCAACATTGAATTTGGTGTGGTTAGAATTTATCAAGGATTTTAAGATGTTATAATACATATAAATAAATTAATATTTAATAAATATGTTATTATTTGAGTTAGTTGAGGACACTCTCAACATATGAAAGAAGTTATAATTTAGTTGATGGTTATTTGGTAATAAGAGTCTTGTCCATTCAAGAGACTTAAAGTGCATAGGATTATAAAGGATGATATTAAATAACCCAAAACAAGTTAATAAAGAAATTTTTTGATTATTTTAAGACAATAAAGCAAATAGACCCTGCATATTCTTAAATATGTGCAAAGATAGTTGGCAGTGTGCATGATCATGAAACATGATTAGTAAAAATTTATTTGTGATCTTGATGTGAGTGGTAATTTTAAAATACATTTTATTTTAAGGATATTATAGAATTTTTCATTTGAATTTTAAATCTTTTGAATGTTCAGATTATAAATTATATACCGTATACTTTTACAAACTATGCCTTGAAATTTGAGTGAAGGTCAGAGTCTTGTGGAAGAGGAGATTCTATTTAGTGGGATTTTGGAATGCATGAGCAATTAGTAACTTTAAATAATAATTCCTTAATATTATTTAAACATTTTATGTTCTTATTCTACTAAGGACATTCTATGTTGAACAACACAATCCTATCTTCTAATTGCAAAAGTTATGAGTATACATTTGTGTGAGAAGTTATATGCATGTATTGGAGTGAAAATTTAAATGTATATGTTGGTTATTTTATTATCATATGATAATTAAGTATTTTATTCTTTAAATTAGCTTTCATATATTTGGATGAGGAAAACTAAAACTAACATGGTCATGTAGTCATCAAGAAACTTAACACAATCAAAGTGGTATCTCATGGAAATTAGAAAATTGAGTGTTATAGATGGAAGGAATTGATTTTTTAAAGTGTGTAAACATTTTACAGAGGAGTTTCAACCTTCATGTTAATTTATAACCCTTTTTGTAATTAATTAGTATAAATAACCTCTTCTCAGATTACTAGAGACTTATGGCTAAGTACACAGTCTATTCTAATTTGGTTAAGTCAATTTAATGTAGCTTAAAAAGGGAAATATAACACTTATAAAATATGAATATGGTCAAATAAGACCTAATACAATAATAAAAGTCATTAGAAATGCCTTTGGAATATTTAAATCTCATTTTGACCCTTCATGGGTCTGTAAAACTAGTCCAAACCCTATATTAGGGATTTTACTTTCAAAGTCAGTTTTTAGGAGTTGTAACCATAAATAATTCATTAAATTTGGTGAAAATTTTAAGCTAGACATGAAAAAATATTATATAATGTTTTTAAGTTGTGTAAATATGGATGGGTGAGTGTTATGTGGTAGACAGGGTAAAATGAAACCTAAAGACCCAATCTTAGAGTAGAAAGAGATAATTTTTTTTTTATCAAATAGTTGAGCCAAATCTTGAAACTTTGTGAATATATGGGATATGTTACAAGGTATCCATAAATGAGGTTAATTTGATTATTTGAGTTTGTACAAGAAGAATATATGACAGAGTAAGAGGTAGTGTATGATATGGGGATTGTGTTAAGAAGTTATGTAGGGTTGAGAAGTGTGAACTAGGAATTTGAATCAAGAGAGGTGATTAGTATCATGTTAATCCCAAAATGAAAAATAAATTTGACATAAACACACTAACTAGCATACATCTCTAGGCTTAGTTACTAGGGGGAACTTAGTTAATAAAAAAAATGGAAAGCACAATTAAAATGCAAAAGAAACCTTCTTTCACCTTCCTTAGATGATCCAAAATGCTTGTTGTAGTGGCTTACTCAACTTTGTGCTCATGAATTTTGCATCAATGGAAGCTTGGTACCTCCATATCTCCTTAGCAGCTTGTGTGTCTTTGACTTAACTTGGCTTGGATCAATATTTTAGCATCATAACACTAATTTGTAGGAAGATTTGGAATCAATTTAGAATTATAAATTTGGTATATGAGAGCTTCAAATTCATGTGGTAAGGCCTTCCATTTATATATTTTGGAAAATGGTTAGAATCAACCTAAACTATCCATCTCAAGATTGAGATGTGTGGCTAAAGATTAATCTAATTATGTAATTAAAATCCATAAATAAGTTCATAAATATTTGGGATAGAGCAGAATTTAAGAGGCATGGGAGGCATTGATGAAGTATGGGGTGGCTTAATTCAAATATTTGTTTCATTTATGGCATAGAGATGTCTTCTCAAGAAATGAGGTCACCTAATGATGTAGAAATTCAATATTCATTTCTAAAAAATAAGTATTCAAAAAAAAATTCATGGAATTTTTAATTACGCCCTAATTTGGTTTAATTAGCTCTTAAGCATGATTAAGCATTTTGTGCACAAATTACTCAAATTGATCAGAATGCCTTATTATTGGTTTAAAATTTGACTAGATTATAATTAGGATGTGATGTATTATGGGTTGGATCTATTATTCCATTTAATATTTTTCCAACACAAAATAACAAAGGCACATGTCTTATGAAATATATTTGATAGAAAAGAGTAATCTAGAGCACCCAAGTGCAAATTAGCATTTTAACATGAAATGATCTGATCAAATTTAGTTGGCCCATAAATTATATTTCTTCATTTATTGACACTTTGGCCAAAATCAACACTTGAATATATAAATTTCAAATCTTTTAATGTATTTTAATGTTTTAAAGTCAAATTGTACATTTTGATGGAAATTGGTCAAAATCCTAGTTGGAGATTGTTAGTGGCCAGATTTAGGTGTCTATAGGTTGCCCCTATTTGGGAAGGCATTTAAAGCTATAGGAATAATAAAATCTTCTCAAAGAGTGAAAATGTTATGTATTACTACAACTATAATTATGATGAACTAACTGTATGATGCCCCCTCGAGGGAATACTTGGCACAAAGAAGGTTGACAAATGGTCCCTTGGAAGAAAAAAGATGAGGGGACCAAAGAAAAGGAAAATGATGGGATGAAAACACAATGATATTGAAAATGTATTCAAAATCATTGAGAATGAAAGTGTGATAGTGTACAATATTTTATCAAAGGTGGTTATAAGCATTGTACCTTGATAGTGGTAATGTGGTATGCAAACATAATGATTTGCCCAAAGGTGGTTATAATTATTCAAAGGATGAAGTTGTCTCAGTTAGGATAGATAAAAAAGATAGAAACATGCCTCTATATGGGTATAAAATTTAAAGTGATGATAACGCAATTATTTTCCCAAAGGTAGTTTTAATCTTTGAGAAATATAGGTGGGATGGTGTGTAATGATTTTCCCATAGGTAGTTATAATCATTAGACCCTAATTATGACAGACATGATTGATTGGTTAATTGATTATGGTAATTAGATAGAGAGGATAAATATGAATTAGAATAACCTACTAGTAGGGAGATGCTCATTTGAACTAACAAAGGTTGAAATTCTTTTGTTACATAATTACTCTATTTGGGATATGATTGGGATTGAATTAGGATGTTGGTGCTAAAGAGATGTTGATGCCACCATTGCTAAATAGACTTCCTAAAGCTAAGGTTTATTTTATCATGTATTATTAGGCACCAAGGTATAATATCATTAAGAATTGGCTAAAATATACATAAGGACTCACTCCCAAAGTCTACTACTCAATAGAAAATAATTCACCAATGATAGATACCATGATGTTAATGTAGATGTATGAATATGGATGGACTCAAGAATAATGTGTACAATAAATAAACAAATTAGCACACATAGAATAAATCAAGGCAACAATACTGAAAGCAAATAAAATAGGAAAGCAAACAAACAAACAAATTGAAATAAATAAAAAGCTTGAAAATAAAAGAAAAAGAAAACATCCTAATAATGACTTTGCCCAGTAAGGCAGATCGAGAATAACTGACTAAGCTTAGATATGACAAACGTTTTTGGATTTTGAAATATTTGAAATGTTTTTTGTATTCTGAGGTATCTCAACTCGTTAGAGAATGACAAGATACCTACTCATAAAATGGTGAGAGGGTTTCACTGAGGTTACTTACAAAATGATGAGAGCATATGGAAAGGGGGACGGAAGTGACCTCAACATGAATTGAGAATGACCTAAATAGTCCTAAAATGACCTCAAGTCATAGTAATTCCATCCACATAAAAGGGAGGGAAAAACCAACTAGGTCCCAACAAGTTCTCAAATTTGGCAAATGGCTAGTCAAATAAAAACAATGATGGCAAGGTAATGTGACAATACATGGTAAACAAGTATTGGCACTAATTTTACCATAGGTGGTTATAACTAGGATATAATAGATTAGGTCAATGATACTAATTTTCCCATAGGTGGTTATAATTAGTAGCAAGACTTGTGAGACACTGATTTTCCCATAGGTGTTTATAATTAGGATCACATAAACAAACTTGATATAGGATGGAAAATGAAAGATATCTTGCTAGATCAACTATCACAATACTTTCATAGACTATCTTTGAAACATGGATTTTATGGATTATTGAAACTTGATCATAATCCTCTCACAAAAGGTACAATAAGAACTAAATGAACCAAGATCAAAACATGATTGGGTAGGATGACTTAAAAATAGGCTTTGGTTTAGATAGGAATGTCATGATAGGATGGCATGGTTTTTATAAAGATAATGATGGTTTGATAAATTGGATAAAATGGTAAGAGGGTTGACCCCAAGTGGTAAGATGATTAGCTAGGATATGTGACAATGGTTAAAGGATATGTAAAAATGGCAATGGCATGGAAATGAAATGGTATGGTACATGTTTTTGACTTGGGTGTGATAAATTATATATCATTCTCTTATTTATATTAAACTGGAGATGCATGTCCTGATCAACAAATAATACAATTATAATAATCAATCATTTTAATTGTTATTCCACACCTCATTTTAATAGCTACTCTGTCAAGAACTTGATGCAGATTTGGTTGTCAAGAATGATTTTGTGATTTTTGTTGGTCATTGATTTTGATTCCTTTAAACATCAAGACAAGGTATCTTTGTAGCCTCTATAAAGGAAAGTGTGGCCATGGGTGGTAAATAGGGATAAAAGTTGGATGATAATTTTGTTTGTGAAATGGAATGGGTAATGGTTGGAAAAGAAATAAATATTGGGACTTTCAATCACACCTAATGTTGTTGATGTTAGATTTGACATAACTTTGGATGTGGTGGGGCCTAACACTTGTTATCTTGATAGGACAACCATATTTTTCTATTCTTTGGGCCTAAGAGTAGCTACCATCTAATTAGGCTATAGATAGGAAGCTATTTTTATTTGATCTTTCATTTTATCTTTATCAAGCAATGAATAACTTTTGTGCTCAGCTATTAGTGCCTCGATGAGGTTTTTTCCAATGAAGTTGTCTTGATTGTCCTATAGCACCTCTAAAAAGGTTTCACTAAAGAATTTTGGCTTTTGACTTTGATTTTCTTCGAGTGCCTCCAAAAATGTTTCACTAGAAGATGTTGAGTTTTAACGTTGATTATCCCCTAGCACCTCTAAAAAATATTCACTAAGAGAGTGTTCTTCTACTACATGAATATGGTCTTGGCCTCCTTACTCTTATTCAATTGATATGTCACCATGGATGCAATTTAACAAAGTGTGATTTTATCAATCCTAATCGACGCTTGTGGGAAGTATAATGTCAATAAAATGGCTATGGTGGTTGATGGTAATGGAATGTGGGATAGATGCACAAATCTCATAGAAGATACTATGATAACTTATGCTGAAGTATAAGTACTCATGCTAAAAAATCATAGAAAGATCAAAAATGTATTCAAATCAATATATGAGGCATGCATAACCAATGTTGTAACAACCATGAACATATTCTTCTTTTGAATCTAATTTTGACTGAATGGAATCTGACTCCAATATTGAGACTAATGTTGATTCTAATGCTGATGCTAAATATGATGTTGGTTCAAGAATATAACCTAACTATGACTCTAATTCTTCATCTGATGGGTACTATATTACAATGATGTCTTATTGAATGTTTGTTATTGGACAAGTAATGGCCTATGATGGCATAATAGGATCCATAAAAATTGGTTTGTCAAAGTGGGACTTTTATAAGATGGAAAAAATGTTAAGAGACAATTTCTTAGAGACTAGTTTATCAATAGATTGTTCTTGAAAAACATGCATATGATTGAGGTAATGATTTTCCCAAAGACAGTTATAATCATTAAGAAGTGACTCAGTAAAGACTAGCTCATCAAAGTGAGACTCCTCGATAATTGGTATAAGTTTGAAAGGTGATTCATCACAAGTTAATTTATCACAAATGGTTAGTTCAACAAAAGTATCTTGGATTGATTGGTTATTTTGGCCTTGGTTTCCAATGAGTTGAAAAATACCAGTTTTGAACATAGTTTGGTCTTTGAATGATTGGATCAATTGAGGTTTGGATAGGATTGGTAATGGATAAGGAATGGATTATGGTTGGATAATGATAGGGAATTATAGATCTTGATTACTTGTATGATCCAAAGGATAAAGACCTAATATAGTAACAATAGGGTGGTATGGGGCTTGGTTGTTTGCACAAGCAAAAGGATAAGGTCTTGGAATGATGAAGGGGCATTGTGGAGATCAGTAGCTCATATAATCAAAATGAGGGTTAGGGGTAGTCAAAGAATAGACAACAAAAAGACATCATGGAACTTGATTGTTTACACAAGCCAAAGCATCTAAGTCCTCTTAATAAACCATATCATCCCAATCTTGAGTTAGATTATAAGCTGGTTCTTGACTATGTTTTGTGTACAAATTATCATAAATAGGGTATGGATCCATATCCCAAAAAAATTTATCTATAATTGGGTCTTCAAAGCCCTCATAAGTCTCTTTATACTAATCAAGGTCTTGAGCTGGATTATACACTAGTTCATGACTTTTTTTCCCATGAATGATTATTATGATGTGGATAGAAGTCTATCTCAAAAACCATATTAGCATCATTGGGGTCTTGACTAACTCCATAAAAGACAATTTTTATGACCATTCTATCATAAGTTATATTATACATGACTCCACCATAGGTGTATCTAGACATATCTGCATAAATGATGAAGCTCAAAAAATTAAAAAGGTTTAGAGTTTTATAAACTCTAAAAAACTATTTCCAAAGGAGAAATAGTTCAAACATGGTCTAACTTGATCAAAAGTGGAGGTATATCTCCAGAATGATTTGTGATAACACTTGGCATAAAATAGTCTAACGTCATATGTCATACACACAAAAGGTCAAGTGTCTGAATAAAAATCAGCATGTCAAAGTCTAGGTCAAAGTGTTCTAAACAAGGTTTAAACTAGAAAAGGGAAAAGAGTCGCTAGGTCTTTTGTCCAAATGTGGAGTTAAAATATAGGCTCAAACAAGGCATGTGGTAGGAATTTTGGCCAAATGGCATCAAAATATAGGATTGAAACAAAGGAATGATGTGATTTTGATTTAATCTAAGAAGTTTAAAAATAACTTTGACATAAACTTGACACATGAAATCAAACATAAACATGATCAGTTGGTATAAGACACAAGGAAAAAGGAATTTGGAGAAAGGCTATGTTCTCCCAAATAAAATCATAAACAATGATGAGGATAGACATTTGAACAAATAAACAATCAATACTTCTCAAATTTGGGTAATCAATTAACATAACTTATGAAACCCAAAATAGAAATATTTGTGTATCAACCCCATGAATTAACGCCTAAACAAAAATCAATCAATGTTTGAATCCAAAATTTGACAAGGTTAATTGAAAACTCAATGTTGAAAACTAGGATTTTACCAAACAAGTTAGACAAGATTGGATAACATGATGACACATAAATGAGGTCCAAATGGTTGATGTGATATGGTTTGAAACAAATAGTTTCTGATAAAATGGTAAATAAGTCTTGAAACAAATTGAGTAGCTTAACGACATAATCATACTCAAATGATGTGATCCATGTTTTGTTGCAAAGACTAAAAGGAAAAATGGGTTGACATGTTTTGGGAAACATAATTATACCCTCCTCAAATCAAATACATGGTTTTAACATGGTTATAAACAAAAAAACAAGTTTTAGTCTCAAAACATACCAAGCAAAAATGACAAAAATACACTAAGTATAATCATCCAAATCCTAGCAACTATATGACAAAGTGGGGTTGACTAAAATAGATTTTTTTTTTAAATATGTCTAGGGGGATCAATTACACAATGAATTTTACATCACAATGTAAAAGAAAAATATGTAATTGGGTGTCCATGACACTTGGCTTGTTGTAAAAAGGTCTTGTCCTTTTTATAACCACTACAACCTACTATTCACTCAATGTAGTACAATGTCCAAAGTTAAAATACATCCCATGTGCAGCTCCATCATTATAAGGTGGTTTAACTACTCAAACCTTTGATCCTAGTGGGAATAGTTGATTCAATGTCAGAAGATGAAACCCTAGGTTAAATCTTCCGTATAGAACTCGTAGGAGGTGATGAAGTCCCCCGCGCAAGCCAAGATGAAATAAAATAAAAGATATAATAGAAATCTTTAGGGTCATTTTTAAGATCACCTAAACTATTACCAATTTTCATAAAGTGCTTTAGATGACATTATTTCTAAGCCTTAGACTAGGATTTTTGAAATAAGGATGGGTGATTTTGATTATAAGGGTTCCCTAAAAGGGACAAGTGAAAGAGAATACATGTGACATCCTTCTCTTTTCCAAATAAAAATTATTTTAAATAATTATTGAATGCAAAAACTTGGAAATATGAGTTCATTTTTAAGCACCAATTTGAAAGATTAAGCGGTGTTCTTTTGACCCCTTGGTATTAAGTTGTAACTTAGAAAGTCTAACTATAAAACATTCATCTTAAACACCTAAATGTTTCATTAATCACTAAAACAAAGTTCCTTGTTCATTTTATAATTATGCAAAATATGGTTCAAAACATGTTTGATCAAATTCCTAAGCTTGATCCTACAATAAAAATGTTAGAGTATCCTTTATATTTGAATTTAATTTGCAAATGGAAGGATCAACTTTGAAATTTGATGTCTATGTTACAAAATTGAAATTACCTAGTCAATATCAATGTTTCCTACAAAATTGATACTATTAGATAGAAAACACATAAATATGCAATATCGTTGTTTCAAACAAAATCACTGAATTAGATGATGATATCACTATTTGCAAAAAAAATTAAAAAAAATACAAAATCACTATTCAAATGATGAAAATGATGCTATAAGAAATCACTACCCAAAATAATGAAATCCCTACCCAAAAGAGTGATATCATTACCCAAAATAATGATATCGTTGTCAAGAAGGATTATATTGCTTCTTTAGATGACAATATGGCTCATTAAGTCCAAAAAAATATTATTTATCTAATACCAATTTTGTTTACGCAAAATTGCAACTGCATAATAGTGATATCATTTTAGAGAGAAAAATTTAGGTTCCAAAAATGCAAATGCTGTTAAAAAAATGGAAAATTAAATGAAAATTTCACTCTTTTGGCCCTCCAACTCCAAGATCTTGCTTGGAAAGAATTAGTAGGTTGCTTAAGAGAGTTTTGTAACCAAATTTATATAGTTGCATCCCACCAAGTGTGCCATAATGTGAACTAGGAATTTGACTCAAGAGAGGTGATCAGTATCATGTTAGTCCTAAGATGAAAAATAAATTTGATAAAAACACACTAACTAGCATACATCTCTAGGCCTAGTTACTAGGAGAGCTTAGTTTAAAAAATAAAATGGAAATCATAGCTAAAATAAAAAATAAAACTTCTTTCACTTTCATTGGATGCTCCAAAATTCTTGTTGTAGTGGCTTGCTTAGCTCTGTGCTCATGAATTCTATATCAATGGAAGCTTGGTTACCTTCATCTCTCTTTGGCACCTTGTGTGGCTTTGACTTGGATTGGCTTGGTTAAATATTTTATCATCATAACACTAATTTTCATGAAGCTTTGGAATCAATTTAAAATTATAACTTTGGCATATGAGAGCTTCAAATTCATGTGGTAAGGCCTCTTATTTATAGATTTTGTAAAATGGTTAGAATCAACCTAAACCGTCCATCTCAAGATTGAGATGTGTGGCTAAAGATTAATCCAATTACGTATTTAAAATCTATAAATAGTCTCATAAATATTTGGAATAGGGGCATTTAAGAGGCCTGTGAGGCATTGATGAGGCATGGGGTGGCTTAATTTAGATATTTGTGGTATTTATGGCCTAAGGATGTCTTCCCAAGAAATGAGGTCACCTGATGATGTAGATATTCAATATTCATTTCTAAAAACAAGTATTCAAAAAGTTTCCATGGAATTAGTAAGTATACCCTAATTTGTTTTAATTATCTCTTAAGCATGATTAAGCATTTTGTGTACAAATTACTCAAATTGATTAGAATGCCTTGTTATTGGTCTAAAATTTGATTGAATTGGAATTAAGATGTGATGTTAGATGAATTGGATCCATTATCCCATTTAGTAGTTTAGAAACATTAAATAACAAAGGCACATGTCTTGTGCAAAATATTTGACAAAAAAGAGGAATCCAAAGCATCCAGGTGCAAAATTGGCATTTTAACTTGAAATGATTTGATCAAAGTTAGTTGGCCCATAAATTTCATTACCCAATTTAATGAAACTTTAGATTAAATAGGCACTTTAATATATCAATTTCAAATCTTTTAATGTGTTTTAGTGTTTTTAAGCCAAATTGTGCATTTTGGTGGAAATTGGTCAAAACCTTGGTTAGAGATTATCGGTGGCTAAATTGAGGTGTCTACAAGAAGAAGTTAAAGATAAATAAAAGGAGTAGAAGGAGTTTTGTCATATCCCTATCAAATCGTAAGGAACTAAAGACAATATTTGATCCAAGTTGCTATAAAGGATAAAGACTAGTAAGGGGGATAGTCTCAAAGTGAGAGAGATTAAATGCATTAAACAAGAAGAATATGATGAAGATTTTAGTGCAACCATCGTAATAATGGTGGATAATAAATTAAATGAATAAAATTTAGATGTGAATTTGAAATATATGCGGGGTCCAAAGATAGAGATCAAGCAAGAAAAGACAAAGTGAAAACTAGGTGGATATTAACAAAGAACTTGGATAAGTAGAGTATGTAATAGGGCTCTGCATCATGAGGGATGGTGAGGGGAAATGGGGGAGTGATTATAAATGATGAGGAATGGTGTAGGTAAATAAATTAATGATTATAGATGATGAAGGATGAGTAAGGATGGTGAGAGTCAATAAGGGAGTGATTAGGGATGATGAGGGATGGTGAGGGTTAATGAAGGAATGATTAGGGATGAGGAGGGACAAGGAGAGAGGTATTAGGGATGATGAATCATAGTGATATTCATTGAGGGAGTAATAAGGTATCATGAGGGAGTGATTAGAGATGACTAGGGATAGTGAGGGCCAAGAGGGAGTGATTAGGGAAAATGAGGAATGATGAGAGAGTGATTAAGGGTGATGAGAGATGAGTAGGAAGTGATCAAGGATGAGGGCGGGATGATGATCAAGTGAAATTAACATGTAAAATGGTTGTTTGGTGTGTATAAGTCGGCAATGTGACATATGTTACTACAATAACACCACTTTGCATCAATTTTAAAGTGGTTTGAAAACTTCAATTTTGACAAACCTAAGACCCATATAAAATGTTAGAAATTAATTTGGAAAGCACCAAAACCTAAAAAATGACTATAGGTTTACCAAAAATGGATATCAATTGCAAAATTTATGTCCTAAAATACCTAAGTTTAATACTTAAACCTTAAAATGCCTAAGTATTGACCTGATTAGATTTTGAAAAAATATTTTCCACATCATAAGGCATACAACTATGAAACCAAATCTATGAGATGTTGAGTGACCCTAATTTATTATATTTACTAAAATAAATTTAAAGTTTAATAAAATAAATATAACAATATAAATGTACAATTATACTTAATAACATGATCATGTTAATTAAATAACATGATCACATTAATTAAATAATGTGATCACATTATTTAATAATGTAATCATGTTACCTAAAATGTCCATAAAATTAGCCTCTAACTCTATGCACATACCCTTATAGTATATGTGTTTAAATTAAAAAAATAACATATTTTTAGGTCAATTCTAGTGGGTATGTTACATGTGGTATCAGATCTATAAATCAAACTCTAGGACTTAATGAGTCCACTAACATTTTCATATCCTTTTATTAAAAAAAATAAGAATGGTGAAAGCTAGTGTTTCCAAATATGGTCTATCGAATGCTAATGAGAATAACCCTCTATTTGATCATAGATGATTTACCCTTGAGTAGTCAACAAACATAGATCATATTATTGTAACCATGAATGAGACCAAGGATCAGATTACAACTATGGAGTAGGTGGTTCATGTCTATGAAAAGGAATAACAAAAGGATGTACATGAAGAGCATCCCCCTAAGCATGAATATCTTTAGGATGTTAGAGCCCAAGTAGCTATGGAATTGGCTAAAGATATGAAGAAGGTGAACTCATCTATGTTCAATGGGAATATTCTAGGTGATAGAGTTGAGACATGGCTAACTAAGATGAAGAAGTATTTTGAGATTAAAAACTTCTCTGAGTTCACCATGGTAGTTTGGGGAGAATACTAGTTGGTGGATGAGGTAGCTACATGGTGGGCTAATAAGAGGTTAGAAATGAATCTTAACTTGACCACCTCTACTTGGGATTGGTTTTTGGCTTTGTTTAGGTAATTATATCTCACAGAACATTATTTTGATTAGAATCTTATTGACTTCCAAAATTTGAACAGGGTGACTTGTTAGTGAATGAGTATTGGGAGAATCTCACCAAAATTTTGAAATATGTACCTCAATACCAGTGATATGAGAGGTTCAAGATAAAAAAATTATTATGGGTTTGAGGCCCCAAATTAGTGGAGAGATGGATGTTCATGAACCTTATTATATGGACTAGGTCTTCGAGAAGGTAGTCAAACAAGAGCAGAAGTTGAAGTTTCTTTCTCAGGCTAAGGACAAGTTAAAGAAAAGGTTTGGGAATTTTAAGTTAAATTTTAAGAATAATAATTAGAAATAGAGGAGTGAAGAATCATAGAGGTAGTTTAAAAGTTTGAATGCCAAGTCTAATAATGGTTCAGGTAATAAGAAATAAAATAATGGATCCAAAGGTGGACTTAAAGGAAACCAACAAAATGATAAGAAAGGACTAACTGGTGGTTATTTCATTTTTAAATATGACCATTATGCTAATTATTATCCTTAGGACAAGTCAAAAGGTAAAGGTCCTAAACCTTAGAAAGGCAATTTTTAGTAGGGAATTCATGCAACAATAAAAAATTGGCAAGCCAAATTTTAGGCATTATCCATAGAGCTATTAGGTACTTTATTTGACCATCTAGTTTTCATTTTGACAGATCTAAGAGCCATTAAATATCTTATAGCTCTTGAGATGATTATTAAGTTAACTAGAAGATCTAGAGTAATGGAAAATGCATGATCAATACAATATGGGAATGACTCAAAATTCATGGTTGACAAGTGTTTAATTGAAACAAAGATTAGACAGCCTAAATTCATAATAGTTGTGGATTTGTATGTAGCACCAATAGGGTCATATGATGTGATTTTAGGAGTCAACTAGATTGTAAAACATAAATCCAAGGTTGAATGCTATCTAAATAAGGTTGAGTGTCTAGATGATTTTTATAATCAAAAACAAATTCAAGGTGAGAAGAGAGAGAGTTGATCCAGAGATAGATCTTATCTATGTAACTCGAAAGGGATCAAGGAAAGGGGTTCCAATAATTTATCATAAATATAAATGAAATAAAGTAAATTAAAGAACCATATCTCAAATATTACCCATTTATTAGAGATTTTCATGATGCATTTCTAGAAGAGTTACCAGGTTTGCCTCCTAGATGTGAGTTCAATTTTTATATTAACATCATACCTAGTTTAAAACCATAGCCTAAGGCACCATATAGGATGAAAAACATTGAATTGGCTGAATTGAATGTTAAAATTCATGAATTTTTGGAAAAATGGTTGATCAGGCCAAGCGTGTCACCATGGGGTACACAAATTATTTTTGTCAAGAAGAAAGATGGTACCCTTCAACTTTGCTGAAAAAGGAAACTATAAAAAATAGGTGTATGCTACCTTGTATAGATGATATTTTTTTTCAAATGTGGGAAAAAACATTATTTTCTAAGGTTTATCTTAGAGAGCGATACCATTAGTTGAGGTTATGGGATGAGGATATTCTGAAGACAACATCAGAACTTAGTATAGGTAATATGAGTTCACAGTGTTACCATTTAGATTGATAAATGATCTAGAAGTATTCATGAATCTCATGAATAACATGTTCAAAGATTAATTGATTAATTTGTTTTAGTCTTTTTGGATGACCTTCTTATATACTCAAAGAATGAAGAGGAGAACCTTCAACATCTAAAATTGATTATGCAATGATTACAAAAGCACAAGCTATATGATATGTTATCTAAGTGAAAAATTTTATAGGAAAGAGTCCTATATTTGGGACATATTATCTCTATCAATCATATCTTAGTATATTTGAGGAAGATTAGAGCCATTATGGAATGGTCAATGCCAAAGAATGTGCACGAGGTTAGCTAGTTATTATAGGAAGTTCATTCCTAATTTTTTCAAGATAACTAATCCAATTACTTACTTGCAGTGGAAGAACCAAAATTTTATTTGGTAAGAGAAGTAAAAAGTAGCTTTTCAAAATTGAAAATAAAGCTTGCATCAACACCAGTGTTAAGAGTTCTTGATCCCAATGGTTAATTTTTAGTGATCATGGATGCATTAGAGGGTAGAATAGGAGGATTCCTTATACATGATGGTGTAGTGGTGGTTTATGAGTCAAGGAAGCTAAATAATTATTAGGTGAACTATGCCTCTCATGATTTTTAGCTTGTGGTGATTATGCATACTTTACAAGTATGGTGGCATTACTTCTTGGGAAAATATTTTGAGTTTACGAAAGATAACTTGGAAATCAAGTACATCTTCACCCAACTAAATTTGAATGATTGTTAGAGATGATGGATTGAGTTCTTATCTGATTACGATTTTGATATTAGCTATATCAAAGGCAAGGAAAATAGAGTAGTTGATGCTGTAAGTCACAAAAGGTACATAGTAGCCATAACTAATGTCATGAGTAATTTTAGGTATTGAGTGATTAAATTATCGCTAGGGAGAGAATTTTATGATTATGTTCGAAAATTATTATTTGAGAATGCTCAAAATCCTTGATATAAAAGATTCATATTGGAGAGTGATGGTATTTTGTGTTACAATGGAAGGATGTATGTGCAAGATAGAGAGAATATGTGGATCATAATACTAAAATAATTGCATAATGCTCCATATTTAAGATATCCTCGAGTAACAAATTTCATGGTAGAGCTTAGACCACTATATTTATGTAAGGGAATCAAGAAAAATGTAGAAGATAATGTTTCACATTATCTAGAATGTTATTGGGTAAATGATGAACATGTGCATCTAGATGGATTGTTGTATCTGCATGATATATCAAAATGAAAGTGGTAGGTGATCAATATGAACTTTATCCAAGTTTCTTTTGATGTCATGGAATACATATGATATGATCTTGGTAGTTGTTTACAAACTAACCAAGGTGGCTCATTTTATACCATGCAATTTGATAGATGATGCACCTACCCATGTGAAGAGGTTTGTATAAAATATGTATGAGTTGCATGGATTTCTAGAGAAGATCATTTCAATCAAGATTCAAATATGAATTCAAGATTTTGGTTAACTCTAAATTCAACTTTGGGTACACATATAAATTTTAGTATAGAATATCACCTAGAGACTAATGGATATATTGAGAGAGTTAATCGAGTGTTAGAGGATATTATTCATATGTATTGAATTGATCAATAGTACAAGTGGGAAGATTATCTTATATTAGTTGAGTTTGCATATAACAATTCATACCAATCAGTTTTGAAGATGACATCATTTGAGGCACTGTATAGGAGAAGGTGTAGGACACCAATCAGTTGGGATAAGTTAGAGGATAAGGTGGTCTTTGGACTTGAGATGATCTTAGAAATGGAAGAGCAAGTTAGATTAATCAGACAAAGATTCGTTGATGCCAATGATATTCATAAGAGTTATGTTGATCTGAAGAGGATAGAAAGATATTTTGCAGTAGATGATAAAGTGTTATTCTGGGTTAAACCACATAAAAACTTGAATAAATTTGGGAAGTCATAAAAATTGTCACTAAGCTATGTGGGACCCTTTGAAGTCTTAGAAGTGGCCAATCTTATAGCGTATAGATTTGCATTGCTACCAAACCTAATTCTATTACATAATGTCCTCTGTATTTATTATCTTAAAAAGTATATACCTGATCCTATGCATTTGTTGGATTGGAATGTTTTACAAGTTTTGGCTATTAAGGTGTTCAAAATAGAACCAATTAGGGTAATTGACACTCACAAACTTTGTTTTCATAATAGAAAGATGTCATGGTGTAAGGTATAGTGGGATAAATACTCTAAAGATACAACTACTTAGGAAGGATATGATGAGTTCTAAAAGATATTCCCATATTTATTTATTTGATTAGATACTATTATGCTATGTTATTTTTTTTCTAAACAACATTTTAATTCATAACTTATATTTGAATAAGAGTCATCTAGATAGTGATTAGCTTTAGGGGGAAGGATGTTACATCCTGATACTTTACTAAGCAAAATATTTGATTATTTGTAGATATTTATAGTTGACACATTCGATTTAGTAAATTTTTACCAATATTTAAGATATATTTTGTTATGGGACAATAGGATATTTCTTAGGTTACATGTTTTCATTGATTTGAATTAGTTGTGGTATATGTGTTTACATTGAACATGTTGATTTATTATTTCAGTTATATTTTATGATGTTTATATATCATGATGCAATAATATAACTACCTATTCATTATGAGGTTGATGTGAGAGAACTCATCACTTTGTATGTGATGGAGGGAGAGCATCATCAGAGAGGGTGATCTAGATTAAGATGTCAAAGGATGATAGAAAAACTAGTTATAACTTTGCACACACCATAGAAGTTAGTAGATGTTAAAATGCATAATGAAATGTGTAACATAGTGGGTTTATTACTGATTACATTAGATAGTTGTTTTTCATGAATTTATTATATAATTTAAATGGTTTATGAAACTTATTTTTCATAATTAATGTCTGTGGTCATTAAACACTAGTATAAACATGATTGACGCAGTTAAATTAAAATGGATTATTAAGTTGTGAAAGTATCATTAAATTTCTATGGTATTATGAGGATGCTAAATAAAATTATTAAATTACAAATTTCTATAGTTAATGTTAAAAATAAATAAAATTTGGAAGTTTCCATTTGAGAGAAAAAATGGAAAAAATAAAAAAAATAGAAAAATAAGTAAAAAGAGAATGGTCTACTAATAATAAAAACTAAAAGAAAGTAATAAAAAAATAGTAATAAAAAAATCAAAAAAAGAGAAAAGTCTGAAAAATGAGAAGACTACACCCTTTTGAAAAAAAATAAAGATTTTGAAAAGAATATCATAATTATTTTCAAAATATAATTGGGAGGAGCAAAAGGAAGGCATAGCATATGGAAAAGGAGAGAATACTTAGATGATAAAAAGAGGAATAAAATCAAATCATCGTCACAATTTTCTAGGTAGGAAATGCGTAAAAATTATCCATAAAATGTTTGTATGTTTTTAGAGGTCTGTGGTGTACATTCAATGCACTAGAGAACTATCCATAAAATGTTTTTATGTTTTTATGCCTTGCCTACATACAAACATAAATTCTAAGTTGAAAACTATCCATTAAATATTTGTATGTTTTTAAAGGTCTATGGTATACATTCAATTGATAAGTATTAACCCATTATAGTCATCTATGGAACATAGTGACTACTTATTAAACCAAAATCTATTCAACAGCTTGAGAGTATGACATTTCACATAGTTGAGTAATTAGTTTAATGCATATGAATTTTATAATAGGAATATGGTGATTAATATATATACATAGGCATCCTCAATTTTAATGTATATATCTTAGGCATTGATTTACCAATACCAATATCTAACTTATAACATTCCAAATTTTTAATGAGTACCAAGACATTAATCATGGCATCGAATTAGTATTTTTTAAAAATGTCAAAATTCCTTGACTATCTATTGGGCAGCGATCCATTAGTTAAAATGATTCCAAACATTAGATAAAACTTGGTTATCCATATACTAAATTTTCCCATGCTAAGTCTATTACTAAGATGCCAACATGAGCTGACCTTGTTAGAATAATTAATGTCTAAGTGGTTATTATTAACCCTTGGCTTACATTGGTAAGTAATTAAATAAACAATAATATATTATTTATTCACTCGAAGTGTAAATTTTGAGAAAACAAATAATCTTATTATAGTTATTTAATATTTATTAATTGAATTTATCAGGGTGGATGGACCCATTATTTTCACAATAGGTACATCCCCTCATGAACAATTATAAATAGGGTTTTAAACCTATTGTAAAATATCTCTCGAACACAAAAATATTCAAGCATCCTTGCATGTGGAAAATACTTGTCTGAAACAAACTTGAGAAGAATTTATCTGAGTGAGATGAAGAAGATTTGATGTATTGGGGTTATTATTGTTTCTTAATTTTGAATCTCACTTTGATGGGTGTTTCTACCTCTTTGAGATTTTTTCTAGGATAAATACTTGTGTTGTGTTTTATTGATTTGAGCTCATTATGTTATGCTTTGCCCATTAAATCTCTTGTAGATCTATGCTTATTACATTTATATATTTTAACATGATATCAAATCTAGTAGAGAGAATTTTGATTGGAAAACATATATAATACTTGATTTGATATTTCAATTTATTCAAATCCTGGGCAATTGGATGCCATTGTATGCCCTGGCCACTTTAAAAAATTGAAACTCAGGTTTTTGAGCATCAAATTGCCTTTCGAAAGTTTTATTCATTTAGTTTTGAAAAGATAAGGACTCATGAAAATTTTCAAAGCCTAAAAATCTCTGGATCATCCTATTCAAATTTATCTCTCCTCCATTAACATACTTGTGTGGCCTGGGAGGTTGGCAAAAATTGTTTTTAGCACCACTTTTTTTTTGAAAGGCTTGTTGGCATTGTGGGAGGATTTTAGGAAGGTTTGCAAAATTTGAAGGCTTGATAAGGCCTCTATCTCCCTCTATTTTTTTTCTCTCCTTCGTGACCTTCACCATTTCCACCTATAGGAAATATTAAGGTAAGAATAATTTTTTTTCAAATATTTAAAAAATAATTTATTTTTTAATTTTACAAATTTGATTTACCTTTTATTAAATTAATTCACCAAAAATTTAAAAAAACAAGTAATTTGTTTTTAAATTTGTTTAAATGCAAAATAAATAAATATTTAATTATATATTTTTTTAAAAATAGATAAATATAATTAAATATAATATTTTGCATGTAAACCTTTGAATTCACTCATAGAAAAGTTGGTGACTATATTTTTTGTTGCAAAAAATTGTAAAAGATAAGTCTAGCGTTCAATTATCATTAGCTTTTTCATTTTTATCTTCTTATTGACTCTATTCAAAATTAATTTCAAATTAACTTAATTTTAATTTAATTTTTTGGTTTTCATGTCTTCCTTCTCATGTGAAAACCCCCTGACCTATCGACTTGTCCTTCTTTTGACACTTGATCTAGTCTAAACCTAGGTAATTATAGTCATCTAATGAGTCGATCTTAAGGTTTTAACACATTTTAGACATATTGGTATGATAATTTTTTTGTTTTTAAAGTTATTATTATTTATTTCATACCTTTTTTTATTAATTGTGCCTAGATGGTCATTGTGAGTGCAACTCTTTCGACTCCTAGAATTTGGTAGCTTTTTTTGAATTATTTTTCTTTGGTTATCATCTAAATTGTATATCTAAATATATTTATATGCTCAATTCATTTTATTTTATATATATTTCAAAAAAAAATCATTTAAAAAATTTAAATCCTAAAATTATTCTTATTTTTAGTGTATTTTTGTGACACTTGCAACACCTTGCTTTGTCATAAATTTATGAAAAATTAATGTTTTATCCATATTTAATTTGAATAAATAGTGTGTATTTATTTTAATTTCTCTTTTAATTATCAATAAATTTGAAATTTATACTTAAAATTTTATTTCTTAATCATTTGGATATTGTCCTGTTTAAAAGGAAGTCATGGCTTCACCTCACTTTTCCTTAGATAAATCCCAAATGCTTAATAGAAATAACTATAAAATATGAAAAGATCATGTTAAATATAAATTCATGGCTCTCAAATTATAAAATATTGTCATTGGGACTGAGAAAGCTATATCTAAATGACATGTGACCCCTGAGCTTAGTAGTGCACTTCAATAGAAATCGTAAGAAGTTATGTCCATTATCTTGTAGAGTTTTAAGGATGAATTCATTCTTCACATTGGTAATCAGGAATATATTCACAAAGATTAGAAATTTTTTTAATCCATGCATGAGGGCACTTGTCTCTCAAAGATCATTAAATTAATCCTTAAATTGCTGAAAATACCTATGAGAGGTAATGAAAGAGTTGTGAATTTTTCTAGCTATAATTAAGAACATAAAAGTTTATTTAGATGGTTGTAATTGTAATTTGATTCAATATCAGTTTTTTTATTTTATCATTTAATTTAATATTATTAAAAAATTTAGAATTTTCATTTCAATTTTGAATTTTAAGTATCAAATTAAGATATCCCTGACCTTACCACCTTATTTGCTCTCTTGATTCAAGAAGAGAAAGTAATGACTAATTTCAATTTTAAAGAGAATGTCATTTAAGCACTTTTCACCTTAAATAATGTTTCTTATAACAATAAAAATGATAAATCTAATCCTAACTCTAGTAAATACAAAAATAGGAACAAAAAAACTAGTAATAAGAACGATAAACCTAAATTCAATAGAAATTGTAATTTATGTGGTAAATTCGGTCATAGAAGGAAAACTTGTTATAAAATAAAGGATAGAATTAAAAATCAATCTTATAAAAATAAAAAAGAGAAGAAAACTAATCAAAATAAGTAAAATTATCAAAACCTTAATCAAAACAACAATTAAGATTAGAATATTACTACTTTATATGCTGCTTCATTTTTTTTGAATGAAAATGAATAGATTTTAGATAAAAGTACATTGCACCATATGACATGTTTATCTGATATTTTTTATGATTCTGGAGATATCTATGAAAGATTTTACTTAGGAGATAATTCATTTTTAGAAGCAACTAAAAATGAAAAAATGTAATTTTTAAATGTTGTTATTAATGATATTTTTTTATGTACCTAAGTTCAAAAAGAATTTGCTATCTTATTTTAAACTTAATAATGATAATTTCATTGTAGCATTGCTTAAAGATAGTTGGTCCATTAAAAATCAGTCTGATTTCTTGATTATTGAAGGTATTGAAAATAATGGTTTATATATCTTTTCTCCTTCTACATATTTACTTTCATCACATAATAAGAATGAATCTTAGTTATGGCATGAAAGATTAAGACATACTAATTTTAGAAGTTTACATGATATATCTACAAATAATTTTGTTGTTGTATTTCCTTTTATTCCCTCTAATCATAAAATTTATGAGGGTTACTTATGTGATAAGCAACATACTAACCCCTTTCACAAGAATCATGATGTGAATTCATCACATCCTTTAAAATTAATTTACAATGATATTATAGGTCATTTGAAAGTTATTTCTCTTAATGGTTCATTATATACTATTATATTTATTTATGATTATACTAGAATGATTTGATCTTATTTTATTAAAAAGAAATCTAATTTTTAAAAAAAAAAATTAAAGAATTTAAAGCTTATATTGCAAATGCATCTGATTTGTCTATTAAGAGATTAAAAATTGATAATGATGGTGAATATGTTAGTAAAGAGTTTGATTATTTTTTAATTAGTTGTGGTATTAAAAAAGAATTAACAACTCTATATTCTCCTTAGCAAAATAGTATTTTTGAAAGAAAAAACCTGACCAACATAGAAATGGCTAAAACAAGGTTACAATCTATAAATGTTTCCAAGTTATTGTGGTCCAAATCCATGAAAACTATTTTTCATATTTTGAATAGAGTCCCTAAAAAATCCTTTCATATTTTTACCCCTTTAGAAACATAGACTAAGAAGCAACTCAGTGTAAATCATCTTAGTATTTTTGGCACTCTTGTTTCTATCTTTGTCCCTAAAGTTAAAAGGAAGAATCTTGACCCCACTTTCTATTATTACATTTTTATAGGATATGGAGGTAAGATAAAATGTTTAAGATTATATGATCCCTATAAATGTCAAATCATTGAGAATAGGATTTTTCTTATTCTTGAAAAATATTTTTATGAGCCCTCTATGGATCCTCTTCAGTGTTTTTCTATTGATTAACCTGACTCTCATGTTTCTCCTTATGATGAAATGGATTTTCTTGAGGAAGCTGATCTAGTTATGGATAACTTAGAGTTTGAGGAACCCCCTAAGTTGTATGTTCAATATAAAAGACTTAAATAGGTAGAATCACTAATTCAATCTTCTAATGTTGATAATATTAATAAATTAACTAGAATTCAACATTCTTATCTTTTATTAATGATTATATATAAATGTGAATCTCAATATTTTAAGGAATCCACATAAGATGATAGATGGAATGTTACTATGCAAGCTAATTTCAATGCTTTAATTAAAAATAAAACTTAGGATATTGTACCTCCTCCATCTAAAAGGAATAGTATCAGTTATAGGTAGCTTTATAAGGTAAAATATAATTCAATTAATAAAATTGACAAGTTTAAAGCTAGATTATTTTCTCACATGTTTACTAAAAAACTCAAGATTGACTATGTTGAAAAATTTTCTCCTCTAGAAAAAATGAATACTGTTAAATTTCTTATTGTACTTGCATCTCAAAATAGTTGGGTTATCCATCAAATAGGTTTCGAGAATGTATGTCTAAATGATGATTTAGAAGAAGAAATCTACATGACTTAGCCTAAATATTTCACTGACCCTAATAAAGAATATTATGTATGCAAATTAAATAAATTTTTATATGTTATAAAATAAGCTTCTCAAGCTTGATATTATAAAATTACTTTTTTTTACAAAGAATTAGTTTTTTCTAATTGCTATTTTGATAATGATCTCTTTGTTAAAATTAAAAATGATCATTTTATTTTAATTATATTTTATGTTGATGATTTGTTGATTACTGGCGATCTAACTAGTTTGATTCATAAATATAAGGATAAACTAAGTAAAATTTTTCAAATGACTAATTTAGGTATTTTATATCATTTTTTAAGAATTACTATATTTTAAAATAAAAATTCAATTGTTGTATCACAATATTAGTATGTACATAATCTTCTTGTTAAGTTTAACATGTTTGATTATAAATCTACCACTACTCCTTTTGAAGTTGGTATTAAACTTGATCTTAAACCTATATGTGAAAAGATAACCCTACTTTGTATAGACAACTTATTGAAAGTTTGATTCATTTAACCATTACTAGGCTAGATATTTTATATGTTATCAATGATACTACTAGATTTATGTAAGATCCTTATTTAGATCATTATATATTAGCTAAATGTATTCTTCATTATATCAAAATAATAGTTAATTATGGTTTGATTTATCCTTCCATTGATAATGCTAAAGTATATAGTTATTATGATGTTGACCATGTGATACTTTAGTTCACAAATCTACTTCTAGATATATGTTTAAGTTTGATGCAGGTGTTAACACTTGGGGCAACAAGAGGAAACCTATTATTTCTCTCTTCTACAAAATTAGAGTAAAAAATTGATATAAAAGCTACTAGAGAAGCCATGTGTCTATGAAATCTATTGAGAGAACTTCATTTGGATGTTTCTCACAATACCATATTTATTGTGATAACCAAAGTTGCATAGCTCTAGTGAAAAATCTAGTGCAGTACTAAAGAAATAAACATATTGAAATTTATATGCATTTTATCCTAGAGAAATACCTCAATAATGATATTAATAAGTAGTTCTATCCTATGGATAAACATGAGGTAGATATCTTCACGAAACCACTTGGTAATACCAAGTTTTATTAGTTTCGTATAATGTTAGGCCTCTCAAAGTTGCCATTGAGGGGGAGTGTGCATGACAATTCTACATCCTAAAAACCATTTGTTTCTTTTTCTTCTCTATACTTCTTCTCATTTGTAAAGCATTGTAAAAAAATAATGTGGTAGTTATTTGATTTAAGTAAACTTCGTGTATAAGTTTTAATTATGTACCCCAATACATTTAAAAGAATAATTTGTAATGGAGGTCCTTATGTTATAAAAGACTCCAAATATGCTTAGTGATTATTCATGAGAAACAATGAGATGTAATCTCAAAATTATGTTATCCTAAACTTACTTTCAAGTAATTTATAGATTACAATTTCTTTTATTTCAAAAGGTGAGTTTTGGCATGATGGAAGTTTTTAAATCCTTCAAATTTTGCACATAGTATAATTCCTTTATGGTGACTATGGATTTTATCCCCATTTAACATTAAGGGGGAGTGTTAAAACAAGTAATATCTAAGTGGTTATTATCAACCCTTGTCTTACATTGGTAAGTAATTAAATAAATAATAATATATTATTTATTTACTCAAGGTGTAAACTTTGGGAAAATAGATAATATTATTATAGTTATTTAATATTTATCAAATTTTTATTAATTGTATTTATCATAGTAGATGAACCCATTATTTTTACAAATAGGGTTTTACTTTTATTGTAAAACATCTCTCAAACACAAAAATATTCAAGTATTTTTGCATGTGGCAAATACTTATCTTAGACAAAGTTGTGAACAATTTATCCAAGGAGTGAGATGAAGATTTGATGTATTGGGGTTATTATTGTTTCTCAATATTGAATATCACTTTCCTAGGTTTTTGTTTTTTTTTATCTCTTTGAGGTTTTGCCTAGGATAAATAGTTGCGTTATGTTTTATTGATATGGGCTCATTATTTTATTCTTTACTCATTAAATCTCTTCTAGATCCATGGTTATTACAATTATATATTTTAATAGTGGTGATCTAATCGTTTAGCCTATGCAAAATTTCATATGTAGTGATCTAATTTTGTTATGAAATTAATTCATAATAAATATGTATAATAATTTCCCCTTTAACCATCAAATTGACTGGTATTCCCATCACCATATTTAAAAGTGTTAGGAATAAATAATGGTTTATTTGTGAGAGGCATCCCATTAAGAAATCATAATTTGGAAAATTAACTATATAATGATATGTAGGAAGAATAAATAATACTCATATTATTGAATTTGCCTATAAGTGGGACTTATGCATAATATCAAATAATGCAATGATTTATAGTTAGACACCTTAATTAATACAAGTTGAAATTCCTTATGCGGATACCATTATAATTTGAAATGTTATTACATTATTTAGTTTGAGAAACTAATTATACAAGTTGAAACACCTTACTAAGTTTGAGGAATGCATTTAAAAGTGACATAATGCCATGGCACGTCATGGTGAATCAACTTATTAACTAGGAAGCTAACTCACTTAGTATAGCACACCATGTATAGTTTAAGCAACTTATGTTTTTATAAAAGATTTGAATGTATAGATGTCTTAGACAACTAATTAGTTTAAGTAATATTTTGGATAATAACAAACCACATAAATTTTTATTAATTTCATAAATATACTTGGAATATGTATTCATATGAATTAGATTGGACATGAGTACATATTAAAACATGAATGGGGTTTATGAATAATGATCAACAAAATTGATCTTATAGGAAGATGTAGATTAATAGACTTAACCAGATTTAAATGTGAATGAGGTAGTCATAGCCAAAAGATTAATTTAATTTGGAAAACATTTTATGGCCTCAACTTGAGTAGATGGGTGGTTATTTATCTCCCTGTATTGAAATTGATAGTTGAATTATTTCAACAAAGGGTTGTTAAAAACCTTATATGAAATATAAATAATTGTAATTATAATTCATCAAAATACAAAAAATAGCATTTAATAAGGCATATGGGGTATAAATAACACAATGTAGACTTTTATTATCTTGTGGTACCTTACGATATGCTTGGGATCACTTATTATATGTAGCTTGTGGTACAATACCATTGTATAGATATAGAACTATAATAAGCTACATATTGATGAATTATTAATGTTATACTTAAATAGAACATTGATATACTATGTCATTACTTTATACTTCAATATATGGGTGTGTTCCTCTAAAATTAGTTTCACGAGTGGTTATAAACTATATTATGAAAATATGTATAATATAGATTTATGTATTGCATATATAAAACTTTTGATAATATAACAAATTCTAAAATGGAGTATTCTATGTTTATTAGGAAATAAGAATTGATTTGTTATATCCAGTTGCTTGAATAAAATATTATTTATATTGGTTGTAGTACTTAGTAGTTATGCTTAAAAATATAAGAATATGATAATATGGGTTATCATAGAGTGTATTATGTTTGGAAATGAATTGTGGTAATTAGAATCTATAATTATTTATATATTTTACATAGGATGTATAAATTATAGTCATTATATATAGTATGGGATAGATAATATTGTGAGATTCAATCATATGTTTGATAAAATAAATGTATATTTTTTTATCACTCTTATTCCTAGCATTTTATGTGATATGAATGATAGTAGGATGTAAATTGTATAAATATTTTGGTTATATTATGTTAAACAATATTGCATTATCGATACTGAGTAAGAAGTGAGACAGACTTCACTAGCTTAATAACATTATAATGCTAGATGAAGGCAACCTGATCAAGTGGTGTGTATAAATTTTGATTGATGTATAGATCATTATTATTTATTATTCTTAAAAAATTTGGACAAATTATGTTTAATGAGACATATTTTCATGAGTTTCATTTACATATTTATGTAATATCTTGCAATAAATGGGTTTTCTATGATACATTACATGTTTAGTTTTATAAATAATATAACACATAGGTACTATCTTGTCTCTCTAGATTTTCACATAATCACTATCTAGTCATCCATGAAGGGAGGGCCATTCTCTAATGGGATTAGTGTGTGGGATCATTGGTCTATAGTTGGTGTGGAAAATTGCCCAGATGATGCTCTCCCTCCCCACAATAGTACTACTTTTGAGATGATACTTGAGATTTGTGTAGATACTAGAGTTAAGAACTATGCTCTAGGGAGCCATGTATCTTATATATGTAATTGTGTTGTATTGTACTTATTATTAAAACATTATCATGAAGAGTTGCAAATACTTATTTATTGAATATTGATAGTAGTGACTGAAGACACGTATTAGTTGTTGTTGGTTAATTATAATTACTTTCTATATTTGTATTATGATGTGTTTCCCATGAAGGATAGTGATCATAAATGTATGATGTTGTATATTTCATTTACAGTTATCTCATTCTAAGTATTTTATATGGTTACTAGTTAAGATTCTCATGGTGTAATCTATTTATAGTATCTTTTTTAAATTTAAAAAATCACATATTTCTAGGTAGATCCTAGTGGGGATATTACATACCTCATGTAATATTTTGAAGATATAAATGTTCTCTTAAATGGTAATATTTAATTTTATATGGTATAATTTTAAGGATTTAGCCATAAAGTCAACATCTTCATGCCTCAAACCAAACCAATAATATAATCTTTTCAACTCATGTTGCATCTTTGGAATAACTAGGTAAGTAAAATGAGTTGTATGTTCATCTTTTAAAAATATAATCCACAAATCCCCTGATTTGGGCACATAAGTTTTTTTTTGTTCTTGAGTTTTTTTTTGTTCTTAAGTAAACCATAAAAATTAACATAAATATCAGAAGAAAACATTTTATTAGGATCATTATCCAAACCTTGTCTTACTTCACGGTAGAACTCATTAAAACACTATTATTATAAAATTTTAGTTCTTATATTATTATGCAAAATAGACAAGGCAGTAACATGGTGTGTTGGGTGAGGGAATTGGCAACATAACTCTCCTTGTAATTTACATATGAAATATTCATATCAAAGTGCTAAAAAATTCAAACCATCTATGTTGGTATCTATTAAAATCATCTTGGGAAAACATTTATTATAGGATATGATGATAAATATTTAGCCTTGAAATGTTCACCCAAAATAAAATGTTTCTATTGCTTAAATGGATGCATAATGGTGGAAAGTTCAAGGTCATGAGTAGATTAATTTTTTTTTTATGTTTTATGAGTTTTTGTGACTCGTAATCCACCACTTTACCATCCTATCTTAACATGCCACCCAATATTACTTTATATTCATCAACCAAGATATACAAATTGCTATTTGGATTTGGTACAATAAGTACAAATGTTATTATTAACAACTCTTTCAGATTATATGAAGCTTGCTCATAATTTGAAGTAAAAAAATAATCTTACCCTTTCATTGTAATGAAGTTATTGGATTGGCTAATCTATTTTTTTTTCCCTCAAATATTCTATAATAGCTAGCCAACCCTATTAAACTATATAATTAATGTACATTTTTAGGAACAAGTCATTCTTAGATAGCTTTAATATTGGTTGGATCCACAATAATACCATACTTAAAAATTATATGCCCCAAATAATAAATATCAAAATGATTAAAATAATATTTAGATATCATACCAAATTTTTTATATTGCCTTAACCTCTAGGTTACTAAAAACAAGTGTTTCTCATGTATAAATATATTTTTAGAATAGATTAGGATGTCACCAATAAAAAATAGCACAAACTTATCTATAAAATATCTAAATACACTATTTATTAGGTTCATAAATGAAATAGGATAATTAGTTAGATCAAACAACATTATCATAAAACTTTAATGTCTATACCTTGTATGGAAAGTAGTCTTATGAGTGTCTTCTTCCTTGATTCTCAACTAATGATAGCTTCATTTTACATTTGATCAAATAGATCATCTATTATAAAAAATGATAATAGTTTTTTATGTAACCTTATTAAGCATGAAATCTTAAATACATAGCCACAGAGTTCCATACTTATTTTTCATAAAGACAACATGCGAACTCTAGGGAGACACACTTGGCCTAATAATACCATTTTCAAGAAACTCTTGCAACTGAACCTTGAGTTCTTATAAATTATCTATGTTCATGTGGTAGGGATATTTTTATGCAAGAGATATCTCTAGAATTATATCAATAGAAAAAACAAAATCCCTCCAAGGAGATAGTCTAGTTATCTTTTTAGGAAACACATCAGAAAATTCTTTCAGAAAAGGAAACTCTTTATAAGTAGTTTAATTTTTAGGTGGAGTTTTATACATATGAATAAGATATAGTTTTTATCAATTTCATAAAACATTATTCAATTGTAAATATGAAAAAATATTACATATATTAGGCTTATCCAAAACTTGAATTTATGTTATATTTCCTAAGTGATCATTACAATAATTTATTAGCTTACTACAACAATCCTAGATGGATTTATGTTGCTTTAACTAGTCCATTCCTAAAATTAAATATTAATATCCAAGGAGAGATAATAATAGATTTATTTTGGTATGAAAACTTCCTATATCCATCACTACTTAATCAAGGCATTTGAATATTGATTCCCTCTTACCTATATCAAATTCAATCTCCAAACCTTATTTTAATGTCACAAGATTTAGATTACATTTATTTATAGACTTAGGATAAATTAAGCTATTTGTTGGACCCAAATAAACTATAATATAAACTAAAAGGTCATTTAATTTACGTCTAATCTCTATAGTATTGGTTTGGTAATTCATATTATAATTGTTTGTAGCTGCATATACTCTATGGTTGGCTAATTCCCATAGTAGTAGTTTTTGATAGTCATTGTGATAATGATATTTTGACACTCCCAACACACTAAAAACCTTTGGGGTGATATAGGAATGGTGTCTTCCCCAATGGTAGGTACATTTTTATTTTCTTGGGTCTAATTTTTCTTATAAGTTCCATCCTTAAAAAAATTTTGATTATCAAAATTCTTACTCTACCCCTATAATTTATTGAAAACAATGGTACTCCTAGTAAATATCTTTTTTTGATTATCTTTCTTAAACTTTTTAGGTGATGGGGACATGTTTTTTTCTTCTAGACTACTATCTATTTTATTTAAAATCCTGTCTCACCTTTTGATAAGATTTCTCTTTCTCTTTTTCCCTATGATCACTTTCAATGGTAGCAATTAGAGTTTTAGTGTTGCTCATTTTAGGGTTAGTCACATTGACATCATGTATCAATATTTTTTTCAGTCCCAACTTAAACTTAGTCACTTTGGTTTCTTCATCATGCATGTAGTTCACATGATGAAATAAGTTCAAAAAAAAAATCAATTACTATCATATTTTCCTACTTTAACAATGGAAAGTTAATTATTTTCTATTCTTTAAAATTATATATGAGATATATATTCCAAAACTATCTTTAAAAAGTAGGTTAGGTAAGAATTATTTTATAGTATCCATCTAAATCACATAGATTATTTTACCACACAACTATAAATCCAACTAGATGATATGAAATGGCCCTTGCCTTCAAATTAGAGGGCATGTTATGTAGCTTCAAATATTTTTATAGGTTAACCAACCATGAATTAGGTACATCACCTAATTCATCACAAGCAAATTTTGGTTGGGGTAGCTTTTTTAATTCTTTGATAACAAGATCAACCAAATTTATAGGGTTGTCTTGGAGCTCTTCCTCAACCACCTTGCCCTTCTTCTCTAAGAGGTACTTATTTAGGTGGAATACCCTATAAAATGTTCAATCTACATTATTGGGTTTTCATATTTATTAAAAGGAATTTAAAGAATTTATAATTCCATTCAAGACTATCTCTTAGATGGTTTTTGGATTGTTTTCACCATGGTTAGGTGCTCTAGTACTGTTTTCAATAAAAATAAGTCGAGGTTATTCTCCTATAGGAACATTACCTATTTGACCTTTACCTTTATATATACCTCTACTAGGGTTAACATGTACTGGAATATTATCTTCCATTATATATTTTGTTCTCACCATATTTAGGTGAAACAAACAAAAACTCAACATGAAAATAATGGTACACATTCCAACAAAGTTCCCTAGAGTAATTGAACCTAGATCTAATAAATAAATGTAATAACCTATTTTTTTTTAAAGTTGAGATGAATCAAATATGGTGCAAGGATTATAAATAGAACTAAATTAGAATGCATAATAATACCCATATTTGTGTTATAGACAACATAGCATCTAGACCAAGTTATAAGTCACTAATGACTTCAATAAGAAGCAATTATCCACTTATTACTCAGATAAAGGTGATTTAGTGTATGAATAATGAAATCACACACTCCTCTCTATAAAATTCCTATATGGCCATCCAAAAAGTGCCATTAACAACTTATAATCTCACTTGAGCACCTACACAAACCATAAAATAGTCTACACCTCATAGGGTAAATCAAAAAGAGTTTAGTAAATAAATGTCAAAGAAGGAAATAATTTCAGTATAAGAATCATCATAATAAGTTTGCTTAGGTAAGATTTACAAATATTCAAATAATAGTTAGTGATTTTTTTGACAAATATTTCCAAAATCAATATAATATAGGGTATTTTAACAAAATACTTCACTTAGTTTTAGTGCTAGTAAATACTATACAAAAGTGTTATCCATATGATCATTGTACCATGATCATTATAAGAATAAATGTACTTGTATCCTTGTACTAGTGATATGACATTGATTTAAGATTTATATTGTATTTACATGTTCATTATTAGAGTTTAGTCAAGTCTTATTTAGTTTCATAATGATGGAAAAAACCACATAAGTAGTCTTCACATCACCAACATATTCAACTCAAGTTCATTAATGTTGCTCGTTAACCATCTCTTAAGCCTTGGTTTAAAAGATTAAATTATTAATTACAAGTTTTACACATCACTTGGTTAATACGTGTCCAATGCTAATGAACCTTTTTATATTAGTATGAAACTCAATTTATCATAATGCTTCAAAAACCATGCTTATGTTTTGCATGTGAACATACATAAAATTCACCTTAGTGAACACAACATTTGGGTTTAGTTACTGATTGCATAATGAGAAGATAACCAAATATTTCAGGGTACATTTAGTTCCTCTAAAAAATTAAATAATTTTACAATTGGTCCACAAAATCATTAAGTTTACTTGATTCATCTTTGTTATTTGTAATAGGCATGTTATTGCCATTAATATTAAAATGATTCTTGTTAATAATTGTTAACAATTTACTTAATCTATTTTTAGGTTAGCTATTAAGACATCAATCTTATCATGCTAATTTAGACCCAAATACAAAATTTTTCAAGAGTAACTATTAATGAAACTGAGTTCCAATTACATTAAATTGCCAAAAAAGTCCCTTTGGCTCCAAAGGACTCTTATAATAAATCAATAACATTGCATGTTTTTATGTTAATTTTATTAATAGAATCACTTGTGGTAAATCAACATTAAGATCTAGTAGTTAATAAGTAATAATAGGTTGGTTTCTAAAACTAATACGTTTACTAGACATTAGTAGCTATACAAGTATGTGGAATAGTTTAATATTTCAAATTTGTAAATAATCAACCACATTATGAAAAATTAAAACTTACACAAAGTATGATAATTTTGAATACCTTTCTTGAACAAATTACACATGATAATGTAAATTCTTAAAGATAATTTAGTGTAGATATTATTTTGAAATATTAAAATAAAATCATATACTTGAATAAATATAATCCCATCAACGTCATCTAAAGTTTCAACACTTAAAAATTGAACCTCTTCATATAGTTTAATAACATATATAAAATAACTAAGCAAGTATGCATTATTATATTTTAATGCATGCGACTTTTTAATATATAATCTCTTCCATATATCAAATAATAATATCCAATAATCTTACTAAAGTGTAAGCCCATAAGTCTTTAAGTCATGTGTTAAATTAATACAAGTTAATCTCTTGTATTAACAAAATAGAACAAATCTATTAAAATAAATGATAACTCAATGAAACAAATTGAATTTTCCTCATGCGATAAAAAAATACATATAACAAGAATAAAATATTTATGCTATAGAATATTTTTTATTCAAATTGAACCTAAATAATGCAATAACAATCTTCCACCTTACCAAAAATATTAAATTAGAACATAAAATCTCATTATCTTTAAGAGAGATAGATCAATACAAGAATTAAATATAAATATTGTTCATACATAAAATTAATAATCAAATGTTTAAATGAATACAACCCTAAAAATACTCAATCATAAAGTAAATCATCTTCTTGAAATACCAATCAACACCTATCTCTCTAGTCTAAATGAGCACAACCATATGTATAGCTAGACCACCCAAACCATAAATTGGTTTCATATCTAAGTAGCATGGTAGGTGAAAAAAAAGTAAGAGATAAGAAAAATTATGATATTGACTTGAAAAAGACATAAAACTATATAAAATAAGTAGGAGAACTCATTCACATTCTAGTTCATGAAGATTAATGCCTTGACACCTAGTCTAAAGACTACAAATCGTATTCCTAAGCCACAC